>SJYT01064673.1:92286-176336 GCA_006410635.1 Cephalophus harveyi
AAATCCCAGGGCTGATCTCCTTCAGAATGGACTGGTTGGATCTCCTTGCAGTCCAAGGGACTCTCAAGAGTCTTCTCCAACACCACAGTTCAAAAGCATCAATTCTTTGGCTAAGTCACTTAGTATATTACAATTTAGCCTTTTCTATGTAGTTTATAGTTTTTCATGTGATAACTCATTTATAGCTGTGGCCCACTGTTCTCTTTAATCCCTCAGAGAGCTTAACATAGTTCTGGGGTTCATTCATATATTTACATGATCATTTATTCAACACCTACTCTCAACAGCAAGTGTTGAGAGAACCTACTAGGTTCAAGATACTAGGTCAGATATAGGGATTTCAGCAGTGAACCCTGAAATACCTGAGACACACAAGACCCCTGTCTTCACGGAGTAACAAAGCTGTACAGACTCAAATGTTACCAAGTCATTATAATACTGTGTGGTGAGTGCAAAGACAAGGGAAGTTCAGGACCTGGGACTGCATCGAAATGTAGAAAAGGGATATCCAACATAGAATTGGGGAGTCCTGGGAGACGCTTCAGAAAAGATTTGAAGAATGATGAGGAATTAGGGCATGAGCCAGGCAGCACATTGTCAACAAGGAGGATGGAGGCAAGACTGGCTAAACCATGGCCCAGAAGCCAAATCTGGCCCATTGCCTTTATGTGTATATCCTGTGAGCTAAGAATGGGCTTTACATTTTTAAATGGTTGGGGAGGGGGGTGTCAAAAGAAGAATATTTCATGGCAAGTGAAAAATCATATGAAATTTGAAGTTCAGCCTCCATAAATAAAGTGTTATAGGAACACAGCCATGCTCATTCATTTTTGTATTGTCTTCAGCTGATTTCATGCTATAAGAACAGAGTTGAGTAGCTGCAGTAGATATTGTCTGACCCACAAAGTCTAAATATTTGTGGCCCTTTAAGAAAAGTCTACTGATCCCTGGGGTTTATGGAGCTATTGCATTTATCCCACAGCTCTATGAGAGAAAATGAGTCTGAATATACCATAAACTTGAAGCTCAACAGTGAAAAAACATATGCTTATTTCATTCAAATCAAGGAAAACTGGTCATGCACCCCACTGTTCATAGCAGCACTATTTATAATAGCCAAGACATGGAAGCGGCCTAAATGTCCATTGACAGATGAATGGATAAAGAAGATGTACTACATATATGCACAATGGAATGTTACTCTGCCTTTAAAAAAAAATCTTATAATGTGATTTGCAGCAACATGGACAGATCTAGAGATTATACTAAGTAAAGTAAGTCAGATAGAGAAAGACAAATATACAATATCGCTTATATGTGGAATCTAAAACAATGGTACAAATGGACTTACTTACAAAACAGAAATAGATTCATAGACATAGAAAACAAACTCATGGTTACCAAAGGAAGAAGGGGTAAATTGGGAGTCTGGGATTAACATATACACACTACTACATATAAAATAAGTAAACAACAAGGACTACTGCATAGCACAGGGAACTACAGTCCGTATCTTGTGATAACCTATAATGGAAGAGAATCTGAAAAAGAATAGATATATATATGTGCGTGTAACTGAACCACTTGTCTGTACACTCGAAACACTGTAAATCAACTATGCTTCAATTTAAAAAGAAAAAGAAAAACTGGTGTTTGTAAGAGACAGCCCCAGTAGTATTTTGAAAAGCTGTGATGTGGTAAAAGGTTCAGCTGATCTGAGTGCTTCCTGGACATCAGCAGTGGGGGATACAGAAGTGGATGGGCTGGGTGGGAGCCACTCTTGGAGGAGGGCCAGGAGGGGTGGATTTGTGCATGAGGAGGAGAAGGCAGGCATTTGAGGCCTCAGAAACCAGAACATCACGGCTCGACTGTGGGGCTCTCGGTCTTGACGTTTCCTGTAAATGCTTTCTCTTTGGTTTGTTTTGATGGCTGGTGGTTGGAGCTGCCTTCTGAAAAGACTCCAGCCTTTGCAGCTCGTGAACTCTTAACTCCAAAGCAGAACTCCAGCAAGCACAGAGCCCTGCCTCTGCTCCACTGCTGCCCTCAGGAAACCGGGGTGGGGACTATTCACTTTAAGGTGGGGATTCTGGAAAAGACTTCCCTGCTGAGTCACTGCCTAAAAATACCGTGGCAAAGCCCTCTGATCAAAATGCAGGAGAAGTTCCCCAGAAAATAGCATCTGACACTTTGCAGAGCAGCATTCTCCTAAGTCCAGAAATCTCCTTTGTCCCAAGGCCCCTGAATCACTGTCCACCCAATGGGCATCTCTGGTTTGATTGAAGCCCTTCCCCTTCCCCACATCCTCTAATCTTACCCTGCAAGTGCCCCTGGAATGCCTCTAAGTCCTGCCCCTCCTTTCTCTGCACTGTTCCGGAAGGCCATCATCTTTTGCCAGATTCTGCCCCAGCCCCTATTTGGCTTCCTGCTGCCACGACTCCATTCTCCAATGCATCGTCCATCATGTGGAACAGCCCCCAAAACTCAGAACACAACCAAAGAACAAATACGGAAAACAAAGAATTTGAAATGAGAAAAATAGTATAGATAATACATCAAGAACCAGAAACTTTTGAAGATAAACACAACAACAAAAAAGTCAAACTCTATAGATAGCTCAATCAGGAGAAGGTAATAGCCAACATTAGAAAAGAGAAAGGGACTGTAACCACAGATACAGGACTGATACTTCAAAGTTATCATCAAAAAACACAATTAGCCATCTAAATCATCATAGAATATTACAATCCACTGAAAGCTTTCCAGTTCATTTTGTCAGGGGAAGATAATTCTGCTTGGCTTGGCTAAATCCTTAGGCTTGTTTATTGTATCTCAGATTAAGTGCCATTTTGGGGTGAAAGCAAGAATACTGGAGTGGGTTGCCATGCCCTCCTCCCAGGGGATCTTCCAAACCCAGGGATGGAACCCAGGTCTGCTGCATTGCAGGCGGATTCTTTACTGTCTAAGCCACCAGGGAAGCCCCCTAAATCCAGCAGATCATGTCAAAAGCCCCCTGCTGAAATGAAAAATGATGAAAAAGTGAAACTAAAAATAGATGAAAAAAATACCGCCTATTTTTCATTTTGGGGGCACTTAACACAATAGAACTATACAGTTTTGTCTCTAAATTTTTGGTTTAACGTCTGTGCCCCCATGGTTACAGAACTGGCTCAAATATCATGGTTATAGTCTAAATTTCCAGCATGATTTTTCCTGAGTTTGCTTTTTCTTCAACCTAATGAAATGTCCTCATATATATATATAAGACTAAAAACAAGTCAGGAGCCAAGTGACCTCTGAGTTCAATGACTGACCCATCAGAGATTAGCCAAGGCCTCTCAGATGGTCTGCCGACCCTTGCGTTGTAACCCTCACCTTATAACGTGGCACACTTGTCCTTTTCTCACAGAAATATAGGTATGGGAAGTGAATCATATATGGGCAGTATCCAGCCCAGAAGTAACTCGACAAAGACATTTTAAAATTCTTATTTATATGGTTAATGAGAACCAGATACATCTGCAGTAGAACCTACCAAATAGGAGCACCTCCGCTTTCCTTCTTTCTAGTGAGGTAATTCGGGGGATCTGATGGTGGAACTGCACACAAGACCAACGTAGGGGATCTAGACAAGCACCCTAGGGGTCACGTGGCCCCAAGAGTCGGCTCCAGAGAGCCTCAGGTGACCCTTCTTACTTTGAATGTGTAAATTCTATTCCTCAGTCCTAGGGGGTGGAGCAATCAGACAAGGTGTATGTAACTCTCCTTCCTCCAGCCCCAATATTTCACAGGAATCAAAGACTCAACTGCAATCACCCAGGCTGACTTTATAGATGTAGGAGCTCAAGCCTCGGGCAGGTGTTTGGCAACTCCCATAATCACCTCTAGTCCTCCTGGCTGACTCTCATTTCTTCAGCAATAACCCATCTGCATCTTTTGATCCAGGCAAAACTAGCTAAAAACATAAGAAGAAAAGTCAGTCTGAAGGTGGTGCACTTGATTGAACAGGTGCCTAATGGTGAAATGTGATTTATGGTCCTCCCAGAAAGCTCTGTAAATTTGATGCCCCTAACCTGCTCTCATTCCAGTAACATCTTTGCCTGTTGCTTTCCTGTTAAAACACAGCACCTTGATAAATTAACCTGTTGGATGTCAAGGACAGCAGAGACAGACATATGATGCTCCAAACCAAGACACTGGCTGAGAATGGAGAGAAAGAGACGGGTCTCAGCAATGCTTCTGAAGGAGAGTGGGCATCATTGGTGACTGGAGTGGGAGGTGAGGAGAGGGAGGGTAAGATGGTCGACACAGTACCACACTTAGCTGTTCATGGTTGTCCCAGGATCAGCCCTAGTCCTCCATCGTAAACAAGCTCCTGGGGGGATTTCAATCTTTGGAGACTGGTGAGAGTTCAGGCTCCGCTCACTAAGCCTCGGTTTGTGGGGTGCTGATTTGGAAAGAACAATGGCTCTTTCTTGCCAGCAGGACAAGCGTATGCAGGCAACTGAGCAAATATTGCACAACAGGTCAAAAGTATCCAGTGTTGGTGGGGGTTGTATGAGTTGAGCAGGGCAGAGAAGAAAACTTCAGCTGTGTAGATGCAGTGGTTGTGGGGGCCGGGGGGAGGGTGAGGGTGGAAGAAACATCACTGCACCTGAAATGCCCCAAACAGGGCTGGGCAACCTCCATAGACGAGATTGGGAAAACACCAGGCTGCCGTGATGTCAGTCTGTACTCCCTCCCAAAGGTTCTGAATTAAGTTCAGAGTTGCACAGGACTGTGTTCCCGCAAATAAGCCAGAAGTCCTGGCCCTGGCCATTTCTGGAAAGCCAAGGAAGACCATCGGAACCCTTGGATATTGACACAGTACCTAATCCACCACCCCAAGTCTGCCCAGCCAGCTCTGCCATTCTCCATCCCTCATCTGCTTCAAATCGTGCGCCTTGAGCTAGGTCCCATCTTTCTCCCTTAGTCCGCATTCCCCTCCCCCCATATCCTACACACCTCTTGACTGACCTGCAAGGCCCTAGTCCTAGTTCATGTCCTCTCTCACATAAATGGTCAGCATGCTTCTCTAACCATGCTCCAGGCTCCCAAATTTTGAGTTATGAGCAGAACAAAAGGCTTTTTCTGTTGCAAGCCAGGGATTTTGGAAGCATCTATGCAAGTCCCATAGCTCAACTGGTAGACAAAGGTCCTTTCAGCCAAGTAGGCCACAGAGGTGACGAGGTGAGCACAGCATACCTGTCAAAGGAGGGCCGCTCCCCCGCGTCAAAAGCATCTCTCAGCTGCTTTACCAGGTTGTCCTGCCCAGGCAGTCGGAAGATGCCCTCTTCATTCAGACCATGCTCCAGGATGAACTCGGCACACTTCTCCACCAGGATGGGCACCAGGTGGGGGCCGAACTTCTGCTCATAAGCCACAGTCTCATCCAAGCGCTGGCCAAACACAGCTGGGAAGAGAGAAAGCAGGGCCTGCCCGTCACTCCGATTTCCCTTGGCAGAACTGAGCAGTCAAAGTGATAGGATTTTCTGCAATGATACTGAACAAAATATACAAGACAAACCACACATCATATTTCCTGGGGCTATAAAGTGGGGGCTGTCCATTTGAGGCTGTTGGTCAGTCTGTTTGTCTACATTTATAGTATTTAAAAGAACAACTCAGTTTTAATGACTGCTTGTTTTGTGCTAGGAATTGTGCTAAGTTTGAACACCTTTCCTCACTTAATCTTGATAGCCAACTCCATGAGATAGTATTGTTATACCTGTGTTACTATTAAAGGTATGGAGCCTTAGAGGCGCTAATGAATTTGCCAAGGTCAGGTGCCAGGACACAGTACAAGTAAGAATTCACACCCAGGCAGTAAATGCAAGAGAAGCAAGTAGGCCATTCTGAATTCTGCTTGTGTCATTTAGCATTAAAGCATAATAGTCTATCATCCATATGATGTCTCATACTGTATTAAACCATCACAGCATTTTAAATAATTTATGTTGTTTACTATGTGTTACTGTTGTTAACACTGCCACAGTGAACATGGTCACTAGCCTAGCAGAGTTCCTGGAATGTATCTAGTTCAATGTATAATTTCTAATTAATTGATTAATTAACATTTGGATTGGATGAACATTGGTTTTTCCTCCTTTTGAACTATTTCCTTAGGGCCAGTTCTCACATGTGGAATTACTAGGTCAAGCCATTTGAATATTTTAATGACTATGGTATGCAAATTGCTTTCCAGAAATATTTTTCCGAATTATACTGCCTCCAGCGAAGCATGTGTGGACCAGCTCCACCCAGCCCTGCCAGCATCTGGCTCTATAATTTCCCCATCCCAGCAGTGGAACAGGTTAGTTTATGAATCAGGACACTGGCTGACTACGCATTTCCCCACCAGGGCCCCATGCCCTTCATGTCCTGGAGGTCAGAAGACAGTCATGGTTTCATTTCTGTCCTATCTGGTTTTCTCTCTGGCATCATTAGGGCTCTGCTACACTGACCACTCCAATCCCTAGGACATTTTGTGCCCAAAGTCCTTTGGTTTTCCCCATGATTCTCTCTCTGGTGGGTCCCCTTTATTTGGTCTCTAATTAATGTGGATCCCACATGTAACAGCTGCAGCCATATCTCTGTGATCCGGGTCCTCCTTACTCCCCACTGCCTGAGGCCAAGCTGGATACCTCCTTTCCCTACCTCTGCTGTGGTCTCCTTTCCTGTAATTGTTCAAAATTCTCCTGCTATTTACCTTTATAAACAACTGGTCTACCCAAGTATGCTTCCATTATTAATAGTCATCCACTTCTTCCCCAATTGCCACAGCAGCATTTTTCAAATTACCCCTCAAAGCTCCAGGGAATCCTCATCACCTCAGACCTGCTGGGCTGTTATCTGTTTTACTTACAGCATTCCAGTGAGACTGTCTGCTTAAATATTTCTGTGGGTAAAATTTGAAAACCAGGGCCAGCATCCCTTAGGTCAGCAACTGGGGCAGCCCTCACCTACCTTTCTGGCCTGACTTCCTCCCATGCCCCCAAAGGCACCTCACCCTGATGATCTCAAAGCCCACAGTACTCACCAGACTATACACCCTTGGACGGTCTCTTCTAGCTGCCCAGTCTGCTCATCTCTCTCTTCCCTGTCTACTAAGATTCTATGTGTTCCTTGAAGTGAAAGTGTTAGTCGCTCAGTCGTGTCTGACTCTGAGACCCCATGGATGGTAGCCTGCCAGGCTGCTCTGTCCATGGAATTCTCCAGGCAAGAATATTAGAGTAGGTTGCCATTTCCTTCTCTAGGGGATCTTCCTGGCCCAGGGATCGAACCCCAGTATCCTGCATTGCAGGGAGATTCTTCACCATTTGAGCCAGAAGGGAAGCCCACGTCTTCCTTGGGCCAACTCAAATACTATCACCTCTGCCAAGACTTCCCTGACCCAGCCTGAGGAACTCCATCCTCACTCAGTGCACCCATATCCCTTCTGTACTATCCCAATCCTTTTCTCACTGAGTTACTATCACTCATCTGTGCTGTGCCCTCTGCAAGACTGTAGGCTCCCTGATGCCAGGAGTAGGCCAGGAGAGTCACCTGCCCTCAGAGCTTCTACTTCTTTCCTTGTCATTCATGTAATGTCTCAATCCTACTCAACCTGATTTCACCCTTATGTTTAGCATGGGGACAAGGTAGACAGTCAAACAATTTTGCTGAATTACTTAATGAGCTTTGTCATCTTTAAGCAAGTGCATTCCAAGATTAATGACAATTTGGGCATTTCTATAGTTTAAACCCTAATAGGGATGCCCTCAGTAAGTGAATTCAGCCTCACACTGGCATCTACTGAGTGCCCTGCATGTATCAGCAGCAGGTCATATGGAATGGGTTCTATAGACAAGGGCCTGTAAGAGGTGACTCTTGCTTTCAATTAGCCTACTACCAAGTTATGAAAATGAAAGGACCCATGCAAAATGATAAGAAGCAAAGGGTGTCAGGAAATATATAGAATTAGGTTTCTATTTGTCTGTGAAAGGAGCTAGATAGATATTTTCACCAAATTGGAAGGAAATGATTAATTGATCTGACTTAATCCCCATGATTATCTCTCTGGTGGGTCCCCTTAAAATGCCCATAGACAACGGGGCATTTAAAAACTTCCCTTTGAGAGTTCTAGGGAGGGCACCTGAGACGGCAAAGCAGATGTGTTTCAGAGCAGTTGACATTTGGGCTCAAGGAGCCCACTGGATCACAGTAGAGAAAGACACCCCAAACACAAAGATGTCAGAGCTGTCAAATGTAAGCTCTATTTCTGAGGTCTTGAGGCAGATGATCTGAAATCAAGCTCCTTCTTACACACCTCTGCACAATCTGTCCACCAGCTTTCCTCCTCATCTGAGTCTCTCAGCCTTGTTCCTGTGTTCATTGTCTCTTCCTCCCATGGTCCACAGTCACGACTTTCAATGTCATTCTCCCCAGAACACACATTTCCCAACATCCCTTTATCCTCCAGCATCTCCTTGGGTCCAAATCTTCACCACACCCTTGAACCCACCACCCATCCCCTCCCCTCTGTCTTAGCAGGTGACCTTGTCTCCTCTTGTCCTTATCTCCCCAAACAGAGGACATCATGAAAGAAACTGTGATCTCTAGTCCCTGCCTTTCCTATCCTCCCTCCTCTGTCCATCTGCCTGTCCTCTCTTGGAGGAAGAAAAGTACCCTGTGCTTTTGTCTAAGATGATGTTTCTTAAAGTGGGGCACCCTCCTTTTCTGTCTTTTCTAGGACTTCATTCTTCTTTGATATCTTAAATTGAAAGAGCATCTGCATCTAAGTAAGTCTTCACCAGTTCATTAAAGAATCATTTCCCACCCCAGCTCTCCTGCAATCAATAAATACTTCCTTTCTTTTCTTCACCAATATGCTTACAGAGAAACATGTATGCTTCTGGAAAGAGTCATACACCCTCATGGCCTCCATTGTTTCCCTTGTTATTCATGTAACCTCTCAATCTATTTCAATCTGGTATCCTCACCAGCATCTTCCCTCCCAATCTGTTATCTAAGAGTTCTCATGCCTTCCTAATAGCCAAGTCTGACAAACCTAGACAGCATATTAAAAAGAAGAGACATTACTTTGCCAACAAAGGTCCGTATAGTCAAAGCTATGGCTTTTCCAGTAGTCATGCATAGATGTGAGAGTTGGACCATAAAGAAAGTGAGTGCGAAGAATTGATGTTTTTGAACTGTGGTGTTGGAGAAGACTCTTGAGAGTCCGTTGGACTGCACAGAGATCAAACCAGTCAATCCTAAAGGAAATCAATCTTGAATATTCGTTGGAAGGACTGATGCTGAAGCTGAAGCTCCAATTCTTTGGCCACCTGATGAGAAGAGGTGACTTATTAGAAAAGACCCTGATACTGGGAAAGATTGAAGGCAGGAGGAGAAGGGGATGACAGAGGATGAGATGGTTGGATGGCATCACTGACTCGATGGACATGAGTTTGAGTAGGCTGCAGAAGTTGGTGATGTGACTCTTTGGTCACAAAGAGTCAGACACAACTGAGTGGCTAAACTGAACTGACCTTCATTCATTCCACAATCTGCTGGTCTTCTCTGAAGACCAATGTATTGATTCTCCTTCCTTCCTCAAGACTTCCTCCCTACGTGGCAATGAAACCATCCACCTTCACTTTAGTCTCATCTCCCCACAGGCTCCTCTGCAGGTTCCTGTACTTGCCCATCTTCTACCTGCTCCTTCAATGTGTCATTTCCTTGCATCTTAATTCAGACTTCTCCTCACTCTAGATGTTATCCTTAGGAAAGTTCATACAAGTCCATGCATTTGGATAGCATCCATAAATCGATACAAATTTGCATATCTGGTCCAATCTCTTTCTATAGTTATCATCTCTGCCTCTCTCATTTCTTTCTCTCTCTTTCCTTTATTCCTGTAAGCCCAATGTCTGATGGCAGGTCTCCCACTGTCTTCTCCAATATCACTCTCATCCCACTCCCAACTTTCCCAAGTCACTGCTCCTCCTATAGACTTTCTCACAAGCAATAGCAATTCAGTCAATCATTCAAGCAGTAGGCACTTTCCTAGGCATTGAGAATACAAAGCCATTAACACAAGGTACTAATTATTGCACATTAGAATGATGTGCAACACCCCTTCCTTCCTTCTTAACAGATCACGACATTTTCAATTCACTTTAAACTGCCTCTCTTCTCAATCCTCACTCGTACTGCAAACGTTGTAATGGGTGCTTCTGCAATTCTTTTTTGGCAAACTCCTTCCACTGGAATTCACAAAATCATTTGGCAAATATAGCCTGAGCATCTGCTGCAGCCCAGATTCTTTGGTAACTGTAGATTATGATAGAAGGGAAACCAGCCTTCCTCTTGAAAACTCTGGAGTGAAAGCCCTTCCTCCTCCCCACCGGGAAACCCGATTTTCCTGCAGCCTGAACTCAAATGCCTTCTCCTAAGAGGGAATTGGTTATTCCCTACGCTGTGCTCACGGCACTCCCTGTGTATACCTCCATCACTTCTCATGTCGTCTTATGATGATTTATGTAACTATTTCTCTTCCACTGGACTGTGGGTTCCTCAGAGGCAGACAGCCCGTCTGGCTCACCATCTATTTTTATCTCCTGGCACAGAGCCTGGCACATGACAGACTAGTCCTCAAAGAGCTGTTACCTGCTGTCTCCCATTCCTCCTGTTCCTCGTCCCTTCTCTCCCAAATGCACTCTCGTCAGCACTTCCCCAAACTTGCACTTGTCAAGGAAATCAATTTGTTATTGTTGTTCAGTCACTATGTCTGACTCTTTGTGACCCCATGGACTGGCAGCACGCCAGAGTTTGCTCAGATTCACGTCCATTGAGTCAGTGATGCTATCTAACCATCTTATCCTCTGCTGCCTCTTACTCCTTTTGCCTTTAATCTTTCTCAGCATCACAGTCTTTTCCAGTGAGTCGGGCTCTTCCCATCAGTGGCCAAAGTATTGGAGCTCTAGCATCAGTCCTTCCAATGAATCTTCAAGGTTGATTTCCTTTAGGATTGACTGGAAAGGAAATCAATGGCCTCTACACTTTTAAAGTCCGTGATCAAATTCTCAGTCTTTTTCTGAACTGCTGCATCAGCAACATGTGACACAGCAAATCACCCCTTCCTTCTTGAGACAATTTCTCACATGGCTTTCGGTTCTCCATTTATTTCACCAGCCTCAGTCTCAGCCCCCTTGGATGATTCCTCCTTTCTCCCTGTCCACTAAAGGTTAATGTCTCAAGCTTTTCCTTCCGCCTTTACATGTACTTTATAATCTCACGACTTATAAATATCACCTCTATGATGAAGACTCCAAACTTTCCAGCTCCAGCCTAGAAATCAGTGCAAGCTAGTCTTACCAACAAGAGACGACCACTGCCTGCTCTGGAGACACCAGGACCCCACAGATGCCTTCTAACACGAGAGAAAGGGCAGCCTTGTTTCTTCAGTTTGTCTACATCAGGGTTCGTCACTCTTCATCTCCCATCACATGTCATGAGTTTAGAGTCCAAAATATCCCTGGAACTTCCAAGACCCAATCCTGAGTTCTACCTACCTCTGAATTCTGGATCCTGATTGCTAGAGTATCCTGAATTCTTTGATCCTGGGTGGACAAAGAATTCAAAGATCCTGAATTCTTTGATCCTGAGTAGACAAGAAATAGCCTAGCTATAAGGGAATAGATGAACTGAGAAATCTAGGGAAACTAGTGAAGGATCATGAAGGGGGAAGACAACAGTGGGTTAGAAAGTACTCAAAGACCATTTCCTACCCTATGGATACTAAGAGGAGAAACCCAGCTCCCTTTTCTCTGCCCTCCTAGCTTGCACTCAGCCCTTCAGGGAACTGCCCTTTCTACCCTCTCCAACCACTCGTCCACTCAGAATTGCTCATTACTTTGGACCCGTTACCATTAACAAACACATTTCCATCTAAACAGGTACAAATCTTAAGTAATTATAATATGCCATATAATTATTAATACATTTAATTAATTAAGCTAATTTCATGACAAACTACCTTAAAATTTTCATGTGCTCTTTCATTTAGTCCTCATAAAAATAATAAAGTAGCTATTATTGTCCCATTTAACTGATGAGAAAACTGAGACTCGGGTTACAAATCTGTCCAAGGTCATATTATTGTTTACCCTGGGATTCTAAAGCCAGTATACTTTAATCTTTCTTGTGTAAAGTCAGTTCAGTTCAGTTCAGTGGAATACAATTGTCCAGGTAAAATTTCAGACATCCAAAAAGCTCAAGGAAACAGAGAAAGGGGTAAACTGTCTAGTCTCCTCTCACAAGCCATCCTTCACTCCTTACTTCTCTAGCTTCCACCCCAGATTTGCTGGAAAACCCCTGAACACTGTATTGATTCTCTTAAGCACAAGTAGGATTAGCTGTGACCTCCTTTTTAATCTCATTCCTCCTTCATCATTGCTCAAACACTCCTGGATCCAGAACAAGAGCCCTCCCACCCGGCCTCCGGTCCAGCCCAGGTCACGGAGAGCCCCCTCTCTGCCTCTCTCTCCCTGCTCGCCCACTCCTGTCCCCAGAGGCTCAGTCCTAGGCGCATACCCCTCTCAGACAGGAGAAGGAAGGGGAACACCGGACAAAGCGTCTTTTTGTGGAAGAAGCAAATCACAAAATTGGAAAGAAATACCTTTCTTTTGGAGCTTGGGGGTTTTCTTCCTGAAATTCCAGCAAAAGAGCAGTGCCAGGGCAGGAAAGCCACAGCCCAGCTCCCACCGCGGCATCCTGGGGATACGAGGCATGGTGGGGGCCCAGGAATCGTACTTTCTGCAGGGCCAGCCTCAGACCTTTCCTCCTCCACAAGCTGCAGGAACCATTCTCTCTTGTTTCCAGATCAACACATGCTTGTAAACACTGCTCAGGTTCTGACTCCAGCACTGAAACCATGGGATCTGTCGGCACCTGCCCCGGCCCTCCCTTCCTCCTTCCCATACATCTCCTCCCCACTCACCTTAACACACATGACTCTTGGCTTTTAAAGAGTGAACATAAAGCTGTCAAGGCCCCCGCAATAAAAATAAGTGTTCCCTTTTACTTAGCAGCTAATTGTCAACTGCCATTCAAGGAGTACCAGGGAGGTGCGTTAAAAAAAAAAAAAGAAAGCCCACACACAGCCCTTCCCAGCATTGCTCCATATATCAAAGCCTCTGGCAGGAACACAGGATTTCACTTAGCGCTGATGAAGCCAGCCCACCCTTCCCTGGAAATGAGTTGCACGTGGCTCAGTTGAGCCTTCAGAGAAAAGGATCTTGGAGGTGGGTTGCTGGGTAAAATGAGAAGATTTCCCCTCCTCCCACTGAGAAGATTCAGCAAAGAGTGCAGCAAGCCAGCTAGGCGTGCCCAGGAGACTTGAAATGGACTTTTGGCGTCAGTGGGAAGACAGGAAAGGGCAGGGAAGGACTGCCAGGTAGGATCCTGGACAGTGTGACGCTGCCAACCAAGTTCATCCCTCCATGCACTCACAGAAATGGAGGACTCATCTTTGATACTACATTCTCTTTAAGTATCAAATTCACTCCCATGTCTGTGCAATGTTACCACGGAAACATTATGCAAACCTGCTTACTTTTCTCCATCTCTACCTTCCTTACCCTCATCCAAACCACCTTAGCATAAAGACCCAGCTTTAACCAGGCTATCTCCACTGTTCACACCTTCCTCTCACTCCAGAGCCCATTCTCCTTTCTGCCACAGGACCTTTGTATATGCTGTTCCTCTGAGACACTGCGTCTCTTCCCCCTTCTTTGCCTAGTTGGCCTTTTCTGGCCTTTCAGATAGAAGCTGAATCATCATTAGTTTCCTGAACCTCTTAATAAAGACGTTTCCCCCCCATTATGGCATCATGAGTTTTATTCTTCATGGTACTTTATGCAATTGTAATTTTATGGGTTTCCTTGGAGTTTTAACTTCTTTTCTATGTCTTTTACTAGACTATGAAAGTAGAGACTTTGTCTTTTTTTCTTTCCTCTTTCTTTCTCTCACTGTTGTACCCAGTGCTGGCACAGTGCTTGGCGCATGACACATGCTCAAGAAATATTTGTTGAGTAAATAAATATTTGTTGAGTATCTGTCACGTGCTGAGGCCTCAGGGGAAAGGAGGGGAAAGAATTAATGAAAGAAACAAAGACCATCCCTTGTAATGTCCCATTTAGCTAGAGAAAAAGAAGCAGGGCACACGGGGTAACAGTGAATTACAGAAACCACACTCCCTTAGGCAACACTGGGCTGAGGGTTGTGAAATTTTGCTCTGAAGGCTGCAGACACAGTAAGAAACGAGGGAGAAAAAGAACCCAAGGAATAGAACAATTGCATATTTACATGCTCCATGCCTAGTGAGAGCAAACACACAAAGACTCTTAAACCAACGGACCTACTCCCAGGGTCTTATATCCTGGTTAGGTGGAGCAAAACTACACACAACCCAGAGCAGCACTTCTGTGCCCAGCGATGGCTCAGGAAAACCTCAGAGGCCAGCCTCCAGAGGAAGAGGGCAAAGCAGGTCCGAGGAACAATTTGCAAAGTGGCTAACAGCCTCCTGGGGATGGGCCGGATCCAGGGAAGGCAGAGCCGTTTTACTAAAGGGAGGAGATGGTTTGAAGAAAATGGGCAGCTGGGAGCCTGGGGAAGAGTCATTTAAAGTTAAGGTGTGATCACTTCCCTTTCTGTTCTCCTTAATTCTAGAAAACTCTAGAATTGCATCCAGAACTTCCGAGAAAAATTAATCTAACTTTTCCAGACAGACCCTTAGGAAAAGCGTAGTTAAAAAAAAGGAGGGGGGAGGAGGAGAGAGATAAACTGGTTGTCTAGGAAGGAAAAAGCTGGAATACCAAGGTGCACCAAAATGTTGCTTTCCAAGGTGCAATATTATGATTTATAATAAGAAATACATATTTGCTCTTCCACCCATTTCCTGGCACAGAGTTCCTAAAACTCTTGGAATTTCCTGAGATGAGAGTGATCAAGTGTCTTTTGTTATGTTAAAGAGGTAATTTTTGGATCCTAGCTAAGGATGGGGGCTGGTTGCTAGGGGAACCAACCATGTGATTATTGGTTTGGAATTTTCAGTCTCAGCCTTCTCAGCCTCCCTGGAAGGGGAGGGGCTGGTGACTGAATTCAATCACCAGTGACCACTGATTTAATCAATCCTGCCTATGTAATGAAGCCTCCAGAAAAAAAAAAAAAACAAACAAAATGGGTTCAGAAAGATGTCAGGTTGCTGAACACAAGGAGGAACTGATAGAACGATGTGGGGAGAGGGCTTACCCACACCTTTCCTACACATATCTTCTACTTGTCTGTTCCTGAGTTTTGTCCTTTTATAATTAACCAGTAATCTAGTAAGTAAACTGGTTTCCTCTATTCTCTGAGCCACTCCAGAAAATTATTAGAACCCAAGGAGGGGCTGTTGGAATTTCTAATCTCTAGCTGTTTGCTCAGATGCACATGGTACAATATGGAGTCGTATATGAAGTGAGTGTGTGCTTGGGGGCAGTCTTGCAGGACTGAGCTCTTAATCTGTGAAATCTGAAGCTATCTCTTGGTGCATGTGTGTGTGCTTAGTCACTTAGTCTTATCTGACTCTGCACCCCAAGGACTGTAGCCCACCAGGCTCCTCTGTCCATGGGGTTCTCCAGGCAAGAATACTGGAGTGGGTTGCCATTTCCTCCTCTAGGGGATCTTCCCAACCCAGGGATTGAACCCATGTCTCCTGCATCTCCTTCATTGGCAGGTGGACTCTTTACTATTGTAGATAATGTCAAAATTGAGTTCAATTGTATAACACCTAGCTCCTGTAGAAGAATTGCTTAAACTTGTGGGGGAACCCTCCCCCTCCCCACAACACATATCCACCGAAGTTGGTCCCGGAATCAGACACGGTTATAGGCATGTTCAGAATCAGTTCCGAGGCAGGAAGAGCCATAGGGAAGAAGTTAGGTTTGCGTGGGAACCTCGTGGACTATCTCTCCCATCACGGGAGTTAGAAAAGGAACTGGGGCAGGAAGAAGCCTCAGCTCTGCAGAACTGTCATGAGAATGACTTGATGGGAAAAGGGCTTGATATTAAACAGGATGATTGGGGCAGAGCTTGCTGAAGTGATATTTGAGCAAGGACCTGAGCCAAGCAAGGGACCAAGTCACACAGCTGTCTGAGAAAGGAGGATCACGGACAGAGAAAGCAGCAAGTTCCAGGGCCCTGAGACAGGACTGTGTCCAGGGTGTTTGGGGAAGAGCAAGGAGGCTGGTGAAGCTGGAGTGAAATGAGCATTGGAGAGGGTTCTAGAAAACAAGGTCTGAGAGGTCACAGAGATGGGGGCAGATTGTGTACGGATTCATCCTAACGCTTCTGACTTTTCCTCTGACAGAGAAAGGAAGCTATTGGACTGTGATGAGGAGAGCGGAATCTTGATATGACAGAGTTAACAGGCTTGCTCTTCTGCTCTGTTGAAAGCAGACTATAAGATGGAGAGGCTGAAAGCCTGGAGAGAGTATGGAGATCAAAGCCGCATTTCGAACGAGACAGTCCGGCATCTCAACCAGGATGGTGGTAGTGAAGGTGGTGAGACGTGATTAGGTTCTGGGTGAAATAAAGTGATAGAGAGTTCCATGAAGACCTGGAAAAAGACAGCAGCAACAGATCTCAGTGTCTTCCCAGTGTTTGAAGGCTGCACCCTGCGGATCCAGTAGACCCAGATCTGCGGCCCTTTACAAGGCAAAAGTGGGCCCCCTACACAGACAGTAGCCTTGCTGCTGCCCCTTGATACCTGGGCCCCTTGGAAAAATCATTTACTTCCTCAGGACTGGACTGTCCTGACTTAAAAACAGGAAGGACAAATGTCTGACTTGTCCCATGGCCTCAGACTGGACTGTGCTGTCTTCAAATGCCTTCTCATCCTGAGATCTCCAAGTTTGGTTCAACAGAAAACTTTTAAGGGTCTGAGATGCCACATCAAATCCAAACCTTGTTCTCTGAATAAATAAATAGTGCCGTGCTCTCATGTTTCCTCCCCTGGACTTTCCTCTGCCTACAGGACTTATGCCTGACTTGCTTCTGATGGCGGCGGCCTCCCGGTGGGGTGAGGAAGAAATCCCCGTTTGTGTTATGACTGTAGCAGCAGTTCACCCCGACAAGGCTGAGCAGAGCACCACAGGGGCACAGATGCTGCTCACAGCACAGCCACAGCATTCTGACTCAGAACAGGTACATATTTTAGAAGGCATCTACTACCTTTGTCAGTTTAGTCAAAGCACTGGATCCAGGAAAGAAAACGTCAACCATCTCACAATCCAGGGCAGTAGGGAAAGTCACCGATAAGACCAGCCAGGCTGAGCATCACCAAATAGACCTTTAATAAATAAACATCTCATCTCTACTTGCTTAGCACCCCAAAAAATGCCATATTTAGGAATTGGGAAACGATCAATGAAATCACACTCTCTCTTTTTTTTTTTTTTTGGTAATAGGTTGCAGCTGTTTGTAGGAGGCAGGCACTCTTGAGATTGGCTGTCCCATCCAAGTCACTTCTGTTCTCACAGCCCACCCCTCAACCCCCCATGCAGGTCATAGGTCACAGGACAGCATCCCTGCCCCTGATCCTGACCACAGCGGAGCCAGGAGTTTGGAATGGGGCAGTGGTAGAGGCTGAGCTCATAGTGTTCACAGGGTTCTCCAGGGAAGAACGCGGGATGGGTTGCCATTTCCTTACACTTTATCAGAACTCTTCACTATGACCCATCCGTCTTGGGTGGCTCTGCAAGGCATGGCTCATAGCTTCATTGAGTTACACAGGTGCCTTCGCCACAAGGCTGTGATCCATGAAACGGAATGAGCTCAGCCTCTGCTGCCACCCCATTCATTGGAAGCACTGTTGCTGAAACTGAAGCTCCACTATTTTGGCCACCTGATGTGAAGAGCCGACTCACTGGAAAGGACTCTGATGCTGGGAAAGATTGAAGGCAAAAGGAGAAAGGGGCGACAGAGGATGAGATGGTTAGATAGTACCACTGACTCAATGAACATGAATTTGAGTAAACTCTGGGAAATACTGGAGGACAGATGAGCAGGTCCATGGGGTTGCAAAGAGTTGGACATGACTTAGTGACTGAACAAGAGGTTGAGCTCAATCTCCACTGGTAGTTAAGGGAGAAATACAGGAAAGCTGGGGCTAGCTCAACAGTATTTGGGACTGGCGTGAGTGCTAGAGGGCTCTTAACTAGATGAAAACAGACAAGCAGGCAGAGAAAAACAGAACGAACAGCTGTATGGCCCCTCAGAAACAAACAGGATAAGCTCATGCTGATCAGTTCTCAGTCTCAGCTCCTTGAGTCCTCCTGGGAGTTCCTGCCCTTGGTTTCCTGAAGGAGCGACTACAGATGCCCAATGTGTCCCTCTTTCTTGTTTAACATCATTTGCACAAAATTTCCCAATTAAGATTATACAACCATTTTGGAAAATTAAACTAGAAAATAAAAGGTATTGAATTGCATATAACCTATGTTTATCATCCTGGGGACGAAGTGTGTATCTATGAACACCGGCTGAAAGGAAAATATAAAAATATCTTGGGTAGCCTTATGGGTAGTTATTTTCCTATATTTTTTCAAATGTCCACAAAATTGTTAAGGTGCTTATCATTTTTGAAAGAAATAATCGGGCAGTTAAAAAATATATAATATTTGAGCTGTAAAAGCACCCCCCCAAAATGATTTATAAATTAACAGGCAGCATAACTAATAAATAATCATGTATTACACAGTCATCCTGAAGTTGACAAAAATGAATGTCTTCTTAAAAAAGTTGAATACACTCATTTGTGTTATGTGGTCCCTTGAGATCATGTCCACATCAGTTCTTTCATATTTTTTATGACATGAAAAATCACATACTGGATTCACCTCTTTGTTAATTTCAGATTTTTCTCACATTAGTTATTCACAGGCAGGGCTCCTGGTAGACACAGCATCAGGTTTCTCAGAGAGCTCAAATACTCAGGCTTGTAACCTTGAACTTGAGCTTGTACATTCAAATACTTGTAAGCCAGAAAAGTGTTCAGTTCTGAATTCACTGCATATCTATAACACTAGACACAAATTCAGAACCTCTCCCCAGTCTGACCCCCACAGCAACTTTTCTTTCCTGTGCTGATCAGCCTTACTTATGCGTTTAGCATAGATCCTGCCATCAACCCTTTTAGGTTCCAAAGTCCCTATAACTGGGCAGACTCTTGGTACCGCTGAAGGTTAGTGCTGCTGGGGCCTGGGGTCAGCTGCTCCAATCCATTCATTTTACAGACAAAAGCACTGTGTCCAGAGAGGAAAAGGACCACTTCAGGGCATCACACACATTTGTCGATGAGTGCAAACAAAGGTCTTTCCAGCCAGTCTAGAGTTGGCTTTGATATCACTGGGGGAGGCAAGTTAGAGCCTTGGCAATGAGCACAGCCTCAGAGTTGTCCCCTCATGGTCTTCTTTGAACACTGTTCAGGAAAGATCATGTCTGAAACTACTTCCTTCCCATCTCTGAGATGTCACAGACACCTGTTCAGAAAAGCCTGCAAGGGTCCTTACCTCCAGAGGGCGTGCCAGAGACTCTCCTAAGGAATTTAACCCATTCCTCCATTTCCGCCTGGGAGCTGGCCATGAGGACATAGGAATCCTGTCCTGTACGACTCTGGTCACATGAGGCTGGAGGAAGAAGTAACACTAATGAAGGTCTTACATTTGTCAGGGACTAGAGCAAGGGGCAGCAAGGGGGAAGTCAAGCCTGAATTGCTTCTTTGGTCCAATTTAACAATCAGTCAAACAACACAAGAGCATCTACTATTCCCAGAACTGAATATCTATGCACCTTTGCTGGTTTTGCTGAAACTCCCAATTCTATAGATGAATCACTGAACTCAGTGGTTTGCAATTGAGTTGATTTGGGCTGAGATCTGCTCCCTGGAATGACAGAAGCCATTTCCGACCAAAAGTAAGAGGAAGTGCGAGGGGCAATTCAGTACTAGAGGAGACAGGCTCAGCCCGTACAAGTTTTGAAGACTTCAGTCTATCATGCCAGCCGTGGATACTTTCTTCAGCTACCCTGAGCTCAGCGTGGGTGTGGGAGAGGAAACGGCAACTCAGGAGGGAGGGACCGTGACACACAGGTGTCTCTCTTGTGAATCAGTGCTTCTTCAGGATCACTGCTCTCCTGCCCGCATGAGACATTGCAAACAGTGGCTCCTGATACATGGTCGACAGACAAATGAAGTCTGTTAGGACTTTATTTACTGTTTTCACTTTAAACCCAATACTATAGACATACGTCTGTAGTATGTCCTGGGTTGGAGTTGTCAAGTGGACAAAAGGGTAGAGGACAGGATGAGGGAGCAGAGTAGGGACGGGAGACCGAGACAAAGAATGAGAGAAGGTGACAAACAGAGACAAGTAGGGAGAGAGCAGGAGAGGCGACGGAGAGGGAGCCCGCCAGGCATAGGTCTTAGAACAACAAGAGAATAAGGGCAACGACAAGATACTATTAAATTTCAAATCGTTCTAGGGGATATCAACCCATGCTTTTCAAAATATCTGGGCATTTCCTTCAAAAAGAGTTTGTTCTACTACCATATGACCCAGCAATTCCACTCCTGGGTATTTATCAAAAAACAAAACAAAAACACTAATTTGAAAAGATACAAATACTTCAATGTTCATAGCAGCATTATTTACAATTACAAAGATATGGAAGCAACCTAAATGTCCAACAGAAGAAGGGATAAAGAGAATGCGGTACATACATACAATGGGATACTACTCAGCCATAAAAAAAAGTATGAAATTCTGTCATTTGCAGCAACATAGATCAATTTGGAGTGCATCATCCAAAGTGAAATAAGTCAAACAGAGAAAGATAATTATTGTATGATATTGTTTATAGATAACATCTAAAAAATACAACAGACTAGTGGATATAATAAAAAAGAAGAGAAGCAAACTCATAGAAAACAAACTAGGGTCACTAGTAGGGAGAGGGAAGTAGAGAGAGACAATAAGGGGTAGAGGATTAAATGGGACAAACTATTGGGTATAAAATAAAATAAGCTACAAGGATATATTGTACAACATGGGGGAAGATAGCCAATATTTTCTAATAACTATATATGGAATACAACCTTTAAAAATTGTGAATCACTATTTTGGACACCTGTAATTTACATAATAATGTACATCAAATAAGTGCAATTTCTTTTAGATGTCAGAAAACATACTCCCAATGTTATTTGCTTTTTCATTTATTATTTTCTATTTGAGTATTATTGCTCTATAATTTTGTGTTAGTTTCTTCTGTACAGCAAAGTGAATCAGCCATACGTGTACATATGCCCCCTCCCTTGGCAGCATCCCTGCCCCGCACCCTCCACCCTACCCCTCTAGGTCACCACCGAGCGCTGAGCTGAGCTCCTTATGTTGTACAGCAGCCTTGCACTAGCTATCTATTTTACACATGTTAGTGTCTGCATCTCAGTGTTACTCTCCCAATTCATCCCACCCTCCCCTTCCTCCACTGTGTCCACATGTCCCTTCTCTATGTCTGTGTCTCTATTCCTGCCCGGCAATAGGTTCATCTGTTTTAAAAATACTTTTAAAAAGAACCTATTATATCTGCCCAGTTGGGCCCAAACCTGTATTTTCTTTCATAGCAACAGAATACTTCCAAAGTTCCTCTGTTTCCAGTCTCTTGAACACACCTTAAAACTACCCAGTCTCACTTTCTTCATGCTTTGGAGAAACCTGATTCTGTAGCCTGGTATGCTACGGTCCATGGAGTCGCAAAGAGTCAGATATGACTTAGTGACTCAACAATGACGGCAAACCTGATTCTGAATCCATCTTATCATCGGGTCACCGACAGCTCTTCTGGTCTCAGCCCATGAAAGCACTAGCTATTGAGGAACATCCAGATGTTCCCAGAAGTAAAATGGGCAGTAAAAACCCCTCGGGGAAGAACTAGGGAATCCCAAAGGCATCACAATATCCCTTTGAAGTAGAATAAGGCTCTACTATCATTTCTGCTCCACAGATAAATGAAGCCCAGAGGTGCAACGGGCCTTGCCCATTGGTACCCAGTAAGTGCTAAGTCACTTCAGTCATGTTCAACTGTTTGCTACGGACTGTAGCCCACCAGGCTCCTCAACCATGGGATTTTCCAGGCAAAAATACTGGAGTGGGTTGACATTTCCTACTCTAGGGGATCTTCCCGACTCAGGGATCAAACCTGTGTCTCTTATATCACCTGCATTGGCAGGCAGCTTCCTTACCACTAGCACCACGTGGGAAGCCTATAAGTTACCCAGTAAGTTACCACCAAACTCAGGGCAAGGCCACAGATCTTTCTCTCAAGAGTATCCATTAGCCCACAGTGCTTCAAATTTGACCTTGGCCAGAATTCATCTGGTGTCTTCCATCTGCCTACACTCCAGTCTGAGAGAACATGTCTTTCAATCCACACTCATTCCTGAAAGACTCATTTGGTTGCATCATGGCAACAATTAAGAAATACCCAGATCTTGATGTTTCTAAATAACCAGAGCTTCTATGTCTGATCTTTCTGATCAGAAGAGCTGATGACAAGATGGATTCAGAAGTAGGCTATCTCAAAGGCTAAGGAAAGTGAGGCTGAGTGAGATTAAGATAGATTTGAGAGACAAGAACCACAGGGAATTTGAAAGCTCTTGTTGCCCTACAAACAAATAAGTGTTTAGACACACTGAGGTGCTAGGAAGAGCTGTCTTTGAGAGAAACTGTTTGACATTAATACAAAGCCCAAGAGCAGCAGCTCTGCCCTCAGACACATACTTTCTCTGACTTAAACAGTCTGTTCAGCATGTCTCACCTATTGGGCTGTTTCTCTTGTTAGAGAGGAACCTGCCTCCTTTTCTTCCCTTGTCTAAGGAACTCCTAGCCAGCTTTTAAAGTCAAAGTTTTTAATTGCTCAGTTGTGTCCGACTCTTTGTGACCCCATGGACTGTAGCCTGCCAGGCTCCTCTGTCCGCAGAATTCTCCAGGTAAGAATACTAGAGTGGATAGCCATTACCTTCTTCAGGGGATCTTCCCCACCCAGCAATCAAACTCCAGGTCTCCCTCATTGCAAGCGGATTCTTTACCATCTGAGCCATCAGAGAAGCCAATCCTTTAAAGTCTAGCACAAATGTTATTTTCTCTAGGGACCCTTCCTTCACATCTCCCCTCCCATTCCAAATCTAGTGGGGAGTCTTTTTTCTAAATCTCTTAACATCCTATCCTTACCTCTATGGAAGCAGTAGCTAAATTATCCTGAACATTGTTTTCCTTGTCATTAAAACTGAGTTAACTACTTAATACTAAAACAAAAATACAAAGGTAAAGCCTTGATCTTCTACATGCACAAATCTCAGGAAAGCCAGCTTTCCTGTTGTTTGCATGAAAACCTTGGAGTCAACCTTGACTTCTCTTTGCTACATTTAATCTGTCAGCAAATGAAGTACTCTCTGTCTTCAAAATGTGTCCAGAAATTGCTTATTTCTCACCCCCTTCATTGTCTCTATCACTTAATTGTATAATTGCAATAACCTCCTCTCTGCTGCTCCCCTATGTCTTTGCCCCTTTTTAGCCTCAACTCAAAAGAGTTTTAAAACAAAAGTCAGATCATGTTACTTCTCTGCTCAAAACTCCCAATGGCTTTCCATCCTTCCAGCACAAAAATCAAACTTGGCACAGTTACCGACCAGTGCCTGTGAAACTTGGGCCCACCCCTCACCAAATCGCCTCCTCTTCTCCCCTCTCAGCACTCCACTGTAACCACCTTGACCTTTTTGCTGTTTCCTGAACATGAGAAATAGGCTCAGAGACTTGGCACCGTCTTTTCCCTTCCCTGGAATGCTCTTCTCCAGATACACACTTGGCTCATGCCTTCACTTCCTTCAGACCTTGGCTTAAAGGTCACCTTCTCAATGATGTCTATTCTGCCTGCTCTCCTTCAAATGATAAATCAACAGTTGCCATTCCTACCTCACCAGAACTTCCTCTCTCTTACTTTGCTTTCTTCTGATAGTACTGATCACATCATAAAACTATACAATGTACTCATTTATTTGGCTTGTTGTCAGTCTCCCCCCTTGATTCTAAGCTGCTTACAGGCTGTTTCATTCATTGCTGGGTTTCCAGTTCCTACAACATGTGTGGCTCATAGCAGGTGCTCAAAAAATTTGGTGTCACATCTCAGAAAGCAGTATGAGAATTAAATCCTACATATTCCACAGAAGGAATAGTCCCCCTCTACCTGATGATTCCCTTTGGGTGGGAGATTGCTATTCTGCTTGAGTTAAGTAGGGAAGGGAAGCTGGCCTCAAATCTTTGCCTGCTCCAAATAAAGAAAAGCAGAGCATAACAACAATGGAACTCTTCTCTGTGGGCTTTGTACAGCTAGCACTGGTGATCACAGAGAAGGGGCCCTGATTAGGAAGGCCATTTCCTATGCCAGGGTTGGCCCATGAGAATCATCTTATACAAAAAGATGACCAAAAAAGGAACTGAAAATTCTCCACATTGTAACAGAGAGCATTGTCTCAGTTCAGGTTAGGTGAATGATGACACGTTTGGGAAAATGGCTCCCTGCCTTACTATTGCTTTGTAAGTGTTGTTTTTCCTTATGTGATGCGTGTGTGCGTGCATCTATATACATGTGTGAATCTGCCCAAGAACTGCCCCAGCAGCCCAGGAGACAACTGCAAGTGTAAGTTACGATGAGAGGACAGATCTTCACCCTGGCACAGCAGTCTCCAAAGGCCCTGGCTTCTTGGTGCAAAGCCCACAGTAACTTTCTAGTTGGAACTCTCAGTAGGGTCACTCTGTATTGAAAAATCAGGCTATGGGACACAAGTAATCATACGTGGCTGTGTCTCATGATTTGTGCTGGGGAAAGGGCCCTAGAGAGAGAAGAAATTTTGTGGGAAAGGGGTGGAGTTCTCCCAGAAAGGAGAGATTGGAAAAGTAGGCTGTTCCTTTCAGAAGGAAAAAAATGGATAGCTCCTCAGATACAAATCAAGGGAAGGCCCATGAGGTGGCCACTTAGGAAGAGCTGAACTTTAAAAAAAAATCCTATTTTTCTTTGTTTCCTATAAACAGTCATAGCCAGTTTGGAGATTGATTTCTGAATTTTACAATTTCCTCTAGCTATTGCCAAAACATCAAACACTGACATGATACTGTTACCAGGTGTGACATATATATTTGTTTACTTAATCCTCACTATATCATCATTGTCCCTATTTCACAGGAAAAGAAACAGAGGCAAGGAGAAATTAAATAATTAAATAATTAAATTCAATAACTGATCACAATTATACACATAGCAGGGGCTTCCCTGGTGGCTCAGATGGTAAAGAATCTGCCTGCAATGCAGGAGGCCCAGGTTCGATCCCTGGGCCAGGAAGATCTCTGGAGAAGGGAAAGGCAATCCACTCCAGTATACTTGCCTGGAGAATTCCACGGACCTGGTGAGGTCGCAAAGAGTTGGACACGACTGAGCGACTTTGACTTTACTCTGTCACACACCCAGCAAAGGGCAGGGCCAGATGTGGTCCCAGGCAGGCTGGCTCCAGACAGTGCACGCCCACCCTCTCTGCTATACTGCCTTCCCCCTCAAGCTTCTTATGCATACGACCGACTTGTGTGAGGGTTAAAAAGAGAATTAAGGGAAGGGGCACGCAGGGGACTTGGGGCCTCTCTTGCTGTGTCACCACAGCAGCAGCAAAACCTGGCTGCAGAGCTGGACCAGCAGCCCTGGAGTTCCTGGTGGGGCAAGAGACAGGCAGAAGCAGCTTCAGTGCGACACATCAACTCCCCTTGAGACAAACAGACGAATTCCCCTGTTCCCTACCTGCGTTCCAGGAAGGTAACTCTTGATTAGAAAGAGGCATCTCCAGCGTGCTGTTAACTTGTGTGATAGGTGAATTACAGCACCCGACACGAAATAAGTACTCAGGAAGTTGGAGCTGTCATTTCTTACTAGGTCACATCACATCATATGAGACTGCTAATTATCAACCATTTTTGACCTACCAACACGGCAGTTTCTCACGGCTCTATTTATACTTTGTTCATTTTATTGTCCCACTCATCTTCAAAGCTAAGGTCCTTTTCATGTTGTTGCTTAGTTGCTAAGTCAAGTTCAACATTTTTGTGACTCCCATGGACTATAGCTTGCCAAGGTCCTCTATCCATGGGATTTCCCAGGCAAGAATGCTGGAGTGGGTTGCCATTTCCTTCTCCAGAGGATCTTCCTGATCCAGGAATCAATCCTGTGTCTCCTGCATTGGCAGGCAGATTCTTTACAAACCACTGAACCACCAGGGAAGCTCCCTTTTAGTTAGCGAGGGTGATATACTTTCAGATCAGTGTCCCAGTGCCTAGTGAATACCTGGCTCCAAGTGGGTGCCCATGAAATGCTTACAGAGCTGAATCAGATGCACATTCACTTAGTTTCCATGTTATTCATGAACTAGTATAGGATCATTAACTATATATAGAACTATTATGCATTCTTACTAGGTTTGTTGGCTAGCTGGTTGACAGACTCACTGAATGTAGCCTTGACTTCTGGGATCAGAAGTAACCCGGGAATGTAATGAACATCTCTCCCACTTTTTGTCACCTACCTGGAATGACTTCAAAGACAAACTTCCCCGCTTCTTCTGGATTTGTGGCGATCTCCTTGATTGTACTTCCAGGTAGATACATGCAGCCCTGAAAGAGTGAAAGTGAGGCCTTTAAGATAAACAGAAATGTCATCAGCTTCAAACTAAACTTAAGTTGGAGGACAGGCAGCATAGTGCTGGGCTGGTGGAGAAGAACATGAAAGCGAGCATCTCAGCTTCAAATGGGGCCCTTCGGCTGTTCAGACCTCAGTCAAATTAAGTGGCAGCTACGTGAGCACAAGGGAGGTGACTGAGGAGACAAAGGGGACAAGGTCTTGACCAGAGAATGAGCTGAGAGGGTGCTGTCAACAACCTGTGTCTCTTCCTACTTTTCCAAGAGCCCAAATTCATGGCCAAACCAGACACCTGATCTCTGCGGAGGCCATGTTGAGGCTGGGGGGATCCTACCACCTGCCAGGTTGCCAGAGGGGGCACTGAGGACTGAAGCAAGGTCATCAAGGAGATGCAGTACTTAGCAGCAGCACACTCCAGGAGTCTGTGCCTTTGCTAAGCACTTCAGCTGCGTATTATTCACTTAGTCCTTTCATCAATTCTCTAAGTAAAGTATTGCTACACAAATTCACAAGTGAGGAAATGGGATCAGAATGGTTCTGTGATTTGCCCAATGTCACAGAGCTAGGAAGTGGCAGAAATTCATCTCAGAAGTGTGTTCACAGCCTGTGCTCTTGACCCTCACAGCGGAGGTGCTGAGACCCCTCAGCATAATGTCCCTTGAAGGGACAGGGGAGGAGGATCATGGATTCACGGGGGCGGGTGGGGTAGAAGAGTGAGGGTGGAATGTGACCTCACACATGAAAATGTCATCAGAAAAACAAGTCACCTCCACCACGCGTACACTCACTGCTTCACCACTGACAGGGCACCGCCACACGCAGTATCTCCTTAGACCTCAGAACAGCCCCAAATCAAAAGCAGGGCAGGGCGGCCACACCCATTTCACAGATGAGGAAACCAACGCTTTCAAAGTCTCAGTAACTGCAGGAAAGGACATAACTAATTTGTCCTTGAGTCACTCACTCATAATTTACATCTCACTGACTGTAATAGGTAGTGTATCTGATTCAGAGTTGAGTAAACAGGGTCGTCTCATTTCTAGAACAAACCACAGATGAAAGGATTGGCAACAGAGAAGCTAAAAAGGAAGAGTCTTAAGCAGCTCTCATATCAGCTCAGAATCCTGAAAGAATAAATGTTCCACGGGGGTCTAGAAATGAAAATGTCTAAGACTGAGGAACAGAGTAGGAAAAAAAAAAAAAGAGGAGGGGGAGGGGAGAAAGGGGAAGAGGAGAAGGAGGGGGAGGAGGGAGGCAGGGGAAGAAGGAAAATGAAAAATATCTGCTTATACTTCTCTAATTTTATTATTTAAAAATAGCCACCACCTACACACTCCTCATTATCTTTAAATATCAGTGGCCTCAGGAAAAAATTGACCCTGAGATTATGCTGCTGGATAGTATTTGCAGGACTTTTAACACAGATCCCAGCACCGAGTAACTGTTCAATAAGTGGTACTTACACATTTTGCATTTTATTTTTATTCTATTTGGATTAAATTTATCAAATAATAGTTTAGAGATGTATTTAGGAGAGACAGATACCTCTGAAATGACATTTTATTTTTCTTCCTACGAGGCAGGGCTCCCTCCTGTCTAAAAAACAAGTGTTTTGTTTTGTTCCCAGAGCTCATAGCCATTACTAAAAGTTAAATTATATGAACTTTCAATGAAATATTTTGTATTAAAAATAAAGACAGTACTATGCAGAATTTATCATTTTCTAATTCTCTTTTTCTTTTTTTTTTTCTTGCAGTTCTCCTGAGACACAAGTGACATACCACACTGTCCAAGTTCAAGATACACAGCACAATGATTTGACCCACAAACATCATGAAATAATCACTGTAATAAGTCTGGTGAACATCCATCATCTCATATAAATATAAAAAAAATTTCTATTTACCTAATGCTTTGCTGTATTTTACTGTCATTTTTCGTCATATAGTTATTTACATTTAATCAATCTGTGTGGTGGAAATAGTGTCTAACACTGTGCTACTGTACTTCCGTTCTCAATGCTGAGTTCAGAGATGCTGGTAGCTTGAATCAGCCATGGTGGGAGTGTTTACACCACAAAAATTGGCAAGTGCTTCGTCCAAAATAGTTCCTCTACCAGCAGGCTGTTGGTTAAATACTTCCCAGCTTGCCCCTGATAGACAACCATCTGTTCTGACTTCAGAGAAAGCAGGTGAAGCAAGAGGACAGCTATTCCAGGATTGTCTAAAACCATCATTGTAGCAGAGACTTGAGAGCAATTCAGTGAGACTCTGTTTTAAACAACTTCCTTGACAAAGACATTTTGGAATGAGTTATAGAAAACTAGGTCATGGACTTACAGGGCATTATACTGTTAGAGCTGGACAGACCTTTCTGAGAACTCAGAGGAAAAAATGTACAGATTGCCTTCTCCCAAACCCTCCCTGGAAGAGCATAATAAGAGTCCATAACACAGGGCTCTGTAATTTACTTAATCATTCTCCTTTGTCAGACACTTCATCCAATGTTTCTCATTACAAATAGCACTGCACATATCTGATTTCTTTTGAAGAGCTTCTTAAAACCAGACAACAGGGTCATTCTGGATATGATATTTTTGGCTCTTAGAAATCTAGCCAAATTGCTTTCTAGAAATGCTGCACGTACTCATCATCAGTATACATGAGGGCCTTTTTCATATCATTGCTCTAATTTGATTGCAGCATTTTTGTGTTTTGAGTTTTTTAGGGATGTGTGTTTTTTTTTAATTTACAACTAATTTATATTTTAGTCATAGAGAAAGAGAAAATTAAAGTTTTGTGTAACTCCAGTACTCAGATAACTCAATTAACACCTCTGTGTATTTCTTTCCAAGTCTTCTCCCATAAATTACAGATTCATGATTCTTTTTTCCCTCAAAAATGGGATTAGCATATAAATCATCCTCTGCTGTTAAGTGCTTTTTTTCAAAGCAATTAATTATCAATGTCTTTCATTTTCAAAAAGTATCAATTTCAGCATCAACAGCTGAGTTATATTCTATTGTATAAATTTATATAAGTTCCCTGATATAACTTAGCCCCTTTTGCTATATATTCTTTCTATGTCACTATTATAAACCCCTACATTAGGAATGCAGGGTCAAATAATTTGCATTTTTAAAGATGCAAATTTTTATTACTCTCCACAAGGGTTGTACAGATTCTCATTTCTACCAATTGTACATGAGAATTCCTGTTCCCTAGTCTTCACTAATATTGGAATTTCTAGAAAATCTTTGCCGGTTTTATAAAAGGACAATGATAACTCATTAACTTCCATTACATGTCTTTAATTATGACTGAGAGTGAAATTTTTTACATATGCCTTTGGGCTATTACATTTCTTTGGGAAATTGTCCATTTAAGTCCTTTGCTCATTTTCCTATTGCTGTTTCTTATAAGTTTGAGAGTACTTTAGATATGAAGAATATTTACCAGAGGTATATGAACAGTTTTTCCTGTTTGTTCCTTGCCTTTTCACCTTATTATTTTGGTTTTTAAGATAGAGAAATTTCTATTTATGCAATTAAAATCAGCTTAAGAAATTAAAATGTGCTTAAGAAACACCTGCTTCCCAAAGATCATGCAGGTAATTACACTTTCTTCCCAGATCTTTATGAACTTGTTTTCACATGTAAGTCTTTAATCCATCCAGCATCATGAATGGTGTGAAACACAGGGTGGAAATAGACCTTTATTTTTTCCCATGAATTTATTTCATAGCTTTCATTTCACTTCAAGATATTTGCAATGTCTATGGATCCCAGTGGAGAAGGCAATGGCACCCCACTCCAGTGTTCTTGCCTGGAAAATCCCATGGACAGAGGAGCCTGGTGGGCTGCCGTCTATGGGGTCGCACGGAGTCGGACACGACTGAAGTGACTTAGCAGCAGCAGCAGCATGGATCCCAAAACAATGTTAAATGATATTATAATAAAATTCTTTAGTTTGTATAGATTTTTCTTTATCCTAATGAAATAATGATGGATATATGAAAAGTCTACAAGATGTCCACTTAATTCTTGTTTGTTACAGTAATATAGAAACATCAGCCCAAATTCTCAACTAATTTCTAGGATGAAATTGGTTAAAAAATTATATAATGTCCACATAAGAAATTATTTTGCCACCACTAAGAATTACATTGTAGAAGAATATTTAATAATAAGGGACAATATTCATGACATATAGTTAATTTTTAATTAAAATATTATTATATTAATTTTGCATTCAGAATAGATATTTTTAAATGTGTATGCATAGAAAAAACGAAGAATTGAGGATTTGGGTAGCTATTTCTTCCTGATGGGATAATTTTTATTTTCTACTTTCTGATTTTCTGCATCCTCCAAATTTCCTACCATGTTCCCATATGGCTTTTGTAGTCAAAATGTTCATATCCATATAATATAAAATATCCTAAGAAACTATCATTTTATTACTAAAAGCTTTTTTAAAAAAGCTTTTTATATCTGAAATGAGTTTTGAATTTTATCAAATTCTCTTTTCAGCCATCTCTTTAGGGGTTGTGTAATTTTTCTCACTTGACTTCTTGATCTTGACTTATTGGCCTGATACATTAATAGGTTTCCTAAAAAATAAGCCACACTTGTCATCCTCAAAGCAGCTTTACTAGTTTAATCCTGAGAGGATTCTGAGTTTCCTCCTTCCACGGTAAGGGAGAAAAGTTAGGACCGCCAATAATTTATTTTACCCATTGACATCAGTTTATGCTTTTACAAAACAACTTTTTACATGTGCTTCATATAATCCTGTGACAGATAACTGCCTCATTTTACAAAAGAAAGAGGGGGTCTAGAAAAATTAAATAATTACATGGCTGGATGGTAGTAGAACCAAACATAAGCTCCCCCACTACACCTCAGTGAAATAAGTCTCACCGAGCTGCCCTTTCTGCTAATTTCAGAAGGCCAACACATTGCTATCTCCCTCACTCTTCGCAGATGGGAAGACTTCCTGCCTCACTATTAATGCACTAGGAACTCCATCTTAGCCTGTAATTGCTTGACTGATGGGGTCTGTTTGTCAAGTGAAGAAAGTCTGGTTTCTATACACAGGACACTGATCAAGAACGCAGTCAGTACTGAGGTCTCCAGCCCTTCTCCAGCCTCTGCAGGAATAAACACTCCCAGCCCTCTGGGTGAAGGGCCAACGAGGCATTGCCGATGTGTTACAGAGCCTCAAGCCTGCCCTTAGAGAGAACCGTCCTCTTCCAAAAGAACCTTCTCATTTCTTTACATACCCTGTCACCCACTTCCAATATCTTCACCCTTCTTGGGGATTTTTTTCCCCGCCTCCAGAAGGTTCTAGAGTCTGTTCTCCCTAGTAAACCCCTTCCAGCCAAGCCTACTCTCTTACCTCCACCACTCTAGGAGAGGGTGTCCAGCCCTCCTGGTTGCCTTGAGACATACAATTTATACCTGGGGCCTCTCAGTTGTTCCTAACATCTCCTTTTGCTCTCATTTACCACAATGGCCATGAGGCCGGAAGAAAAGACCCAAGCCCAAGATTTAGGATCAAAGCCCTCTCGAGCCCCATCCACTCCACCTGGAAGTCCTGTTTACTGTACTTTCAAAGTATATCAGGCAATCTGGTCATTTTCCTGCAGCCCCCAACTCCTATTGAGATTTTAAATATTATAGCCTCTCATCTAAATCACCCTTATGCCTCTTCACTTCCGCCTTGGATCTATTTTGGACCATGGTAGCCAGAGCCATCTTTTTACAACACACACCAAGAATGACCCCTTTCTGCTGGAAACCTTGTGAGGCCTCCCATTTACCTCAGAATAAAGGCTCAAGTCCTCACAGAGGCCTACTGTGTCCTTTGCAATTTGCACCCCCACCTCCTGCCTTCTCTCTGACTTCATCCCCTCTGACACCCTCATTCTCTAAGTCTTATATCCCCACTCTGCCCTCCTTGCTATTTCCCACACATATCAGACACACTCGACCTCAGGCCTCAGGCCTCAGGGCCTTTGCATTGCCTGTCCCTGCCACCCAGAGTGCTCTTTCCCCAGAGATCTGCCTGCCCAATTACCACTCCTCCTTAATCTTTGCTCAGATGTCCCCCTCTTCATGAAATCATCCTGACCACCCTTCTTGAAATAGTACCACCTCCCTCAAATGACCAATCCCCCTAGCCCACTCTATTTTTTTCCTCATAGAAATAGTCATTTTCTAACAAACCACATACTTTTCTTAATGATTATGTTTATTTTCTGTCTTCCCCATCCCATCTTCTAAGTTCCACATGGCAGGGTTTTGTTGCTGTTGTTTTTTTTAATCTGTTTTACTCACTGGGGTTATTTCAATCCCCCAAAACACTGCCTGGTGCAAAGTAGATGCTCAACAAATACTGATTGAACAGACATATAAATCAAAGCTTCAGATCAATTTTCCTGAAGCCAAATCCACTCTCCCTGAGCCCTTGTGCTCTGCATCCCCACCAAGACCACGCTGTCAAGGAGTCTCCTTCGCCGTTCACCTGAAACTATCACAGCATTGTTAATCGGCTATACCCCAATACAAAATCAAAAGTTAAAAAGAAAAGACCATAGCTGCCAGGCTAGGAAGAGCCCCATGATCATCTTGGGCTCCGTGGAGGATCATCACCCTGTCATCTCTGAAGCCCAGTTTATATTATCTTGACAAGGGTGAGAAAGGACAGAGAGGTGCTTTCGAACGGACAGGATGTTATCCTAGTGAGAAGCCCCCTGTGAGTCTGAGGAATCTCCGGCGCTCTACCCGCCTCCCACGCCCGGGAGGGGACCGCTGTAGGAAGAAGGTGCAAACAGCCTGGTTGGTACCTGTGGCTTTACGTCCTCCTCGTCCTTGTAGTAATAAAGCTGCTGCGCCCTCAGCACGAAGTACCTCTGCTGCCAGTTTCTCACAATGGACCTCTGCTTCTTCAGCCAGCCCATCTTGATGGGCCTTTCCAGCGGGTTGGGGGTGGATGCAGGGTGAAAGGCCGCCATCTGCTCACCGGTCATCACGCTCCTTGACCGAGCTGTGGAGAGGGACAGACAGGCGGGCTGACCTGGGCTGTGAGCAGTGTGCAGGGAGGGCCCGGGAGGCACTGGGCCCCAGCCTGGCCGGGCTCAGGGCTCCAGATCTGCTGCAGAGAGGATGCCCCGGGACCCAGCGAACCAGCCGAGGGGCCCTCTCCCACCAGCGCCGGCCCTGGGGCTCTCCACCCGCAAGGTCCGGCAGCTGAGTCTGCTCCCTCCTTCTACAAAGCCAGAGATTGGCTGGAGCCGTCTGAAGAGGAAGTGGCCGCAGCATCTGACAAAAGGTGCTTCCTTTTTCCTGCGTGGGAGTCGATATCTGACAAGAGAGAGCAGAAAATAGTGCCTCTTGCTCTCAGGGTTCAGGGTGAGTCCCACGCGGCTGCAGAGCCCCCAGAAGCTGCCTGGCTTCTTCCACAGAATGAGTTGCTGTGTTCCCCAACCTCACTGTCTGGTTCTGCCCTGCCCCGGCTGCCCCCGCAAGCCCTTCACCCCTGACCTTACAGCCGCCATGCAGGATGCGGGCACCTCCCAAATCCTTCTGCCCAGGGTCGTCAAGTGCCTTCTGTCCCCCTGCCCACCGGGCGAGTTCACAGCCCTTTCTGCTGGACCAAGGGCCTCCCTGCGGCTGCCTTCCCATTACGCTTTCGGTTGGGTTGCCCCTCCCCTGTGGCTGACAGCATACGAGCATTTGCAGGGAACATGATTCTGTCAACAGGACACAAAAGCAGAATTTGAATCCAGACCCTTCACCCACTGCACTGCGTAGCTTCCTTTTACTTTCACAGGAGAGCTCTGCCTGTCATCAGATTAGGTCCAGGCGACCACAGTTTGTCTCCACGGTAACTCCCACTGAGGATAACTCTCTCCTTCCCTCCTTTCCAGAGCAATCGATCAGCCAACCTGGGGTCCCCTGCGGGTCAGCATGTCCTTTCTCTGTTTCTCCCTTCCTTCTTTCCCAGCTGGTTCGACAGTGCCCTTAAAATCATGTTGGAGCTCCCTGTCTCCTCAACCTTGTGCTGAGTGAACTCCATACCTGTCAGTCTCCTGTGTCTGCAGTCTCCTCCTTGCTGGAGGAAGCCTCCATCTTATAATCCCTTTATCCAGCTTTTGTCAGTCCCCAGAATGTTCATGACGTAGCTGAACTAAGCCAACTCCTCTCTCACCCCATCTCGTCTCACCTGGTTAAAGACTGGATTTTCCTTTCTTAGATCTTTCAGCCTGGATACATCAGGCAGCTTCTCTGAGCCTGTTTCCTCACTTGTTAAACTAAGATCATCATAGCCCCTATTCTATGGAATTGCTGTGGAGATTAAATGAATTTATATATATATATATACACACACACACACACACACCACTTTGCCCAGTCCCTCGTCCAGGGTGAACAAATGTCACTCATTATTTTTATCAACAGATGACTTTACTTCCTACTTTGAAGATGGGGATCACCACTGAGGATCTCCTAAACTCCCCTGTTCATTTCAAAATGTTGCTCCATCATCAAATCTTCCTTCTTCCTTTATTCCCACCTTCAATGCATTGAAGTAACAACTTCTCTCATGGCTTTTGATTCCCTGTTGGTTTTTCATCCTGTATTTCTGTTCACGACATGCTTTCAAATACCAGAATTGTATACAGCATTACAGAGTCTTTCTTCCACTGACTCTAATTGGATCCAGAGTTATCACCCTATTTATATATTTCATCCTGTATTGCTGTCTGAGATGGACTCTTTCCTAACTGGGCTTTCTTGACCCCACAAAGGGTCTGCGTTCCTGTCACATACTGTCATTCCCAAGGTGCAGCTTGCAGCATCAACCCTTACCTCTCACCAGGGACTGGAGAGATCAGCCTATGTTGTACACCAGGACACAAGACATACTTAATTCAACCTCCTGTGCACAGACATCACAACAGTGCAGATACCCCATTGTAGTGAAAAGTAACTTGACGTTCTGATGACAATTCAGCAGCACGCTAGCAACACATTTGCTTTATGTCCATGTGTCCTGGCGTGCCAGTTAAGGATTTTATCTTAGATCTTGCTCTTCCCTTTACTGCTGTCTTCAAGGTCTTCCATCTGTAACTCAAAGAACAGCCACTCTGGGGCTGCTCACTTGCTCTAAGGCTGTTTCAGTGATCTGAGGGAACCAGAGGAGGGTTTGGGTAGGAGTACCATGAGGAGGAGGGAATTTGAAGTGTCTCTCTAGGCCAGAGACTGTCACTTGGAAAGACTCATATTTGCACTAGAAAGAGGGCAGAAGTGGAAAGAATGGTTTGTATTCAGAATTTTGGAAGAAGACTGAAGAGTGAGGGATTCTGACGGATGCACAGGGATCTTCTCTCACCTCAATAATCTCTGTGTAGCCCAGCTCAATGGGATTTCTGTGATCATTCAGCTGAAGCAGCACCAGACTTGGGAGGGATGCCATCCCTCCTAGCAAGTGCTTAATGAGAAACCTTCACGTGGCTTCTAGGGCGATGCCACTAAAGGCAGCCTGTGCAGGAGAAGAGGGAATCAGGTGGGTGCCATGTGGTGGTTCTGAAGACTCCGGTCTCCCCAGACTCAGGCTACGCCCCGCCCCTGCGAGAGATCCACAGAAACTGTTAGAACTCCTCCAGGAGACAGCAGAAACCAGAGGACTCCAGAAGCACTGAAGATGTAGGAGCAGGGGAGCAGGACCCAAAAGACACTGGAGAGTGAAGAGAACCAAGTCAGGGAAGAAGAATTCAGACGCTGGGATAGCTCTGGGAAATTGCTCATGCTCTGTAGCAGCAAAAACCGTGACAGTTGGACCATAAAGAAGGCTAAAGAACTGATGCTTTCAAACCGTGGTGCTGGAGAAGACTCTTGAGAATCCCTTGAACTGCAAGGAGATCAAACCTGTCAATCCTGAAGAAAATCAACCCTGAATAATCATTGAAAGAACTAATGCTGAAGCTCCAACACTTTGGCCACCTGATGCGAAGAGCCGATTCATTGGAAAAGACCCTGATGCTGGGAAAGATTGAGGGCAGGAGAAGGGGGCGACAGAGGATGAAATGATTGGATGGCATCATTGACTCAACGGACATGAGTTTGAGCCAAGTCCGGGAGATGGTGAAGGACAGGGAGACCGGGTGTGCCACAGTCCACAGGGTCACAAACAGTCAGACACAACTGGGCAACTGAACAACAACAACAAAAGTGGCAAAAACAGCAATAAGAGAAACAAACACGCAAAGCTCCACACCTCCCCCTAGAAGCACCCGGGCAGTATAGAATAGCCTGGCAAAGGAAGAGTAGATATACGAAGCTTATATCCTCAGACTCGGTTAAGAGGGGTCTTGATGTCCTGGTGACAAGTAAGTAACCACTTTGTCCGCACATGTGGGATCTAGGCCCTGGCTGACCATCTGTTATATTTCAGAAATGATCCCATCCACCCATACGTCCATCAAATGTGATGTGAGTTGGGGCACTGGACCATGAGTACAGATGGTTCAGGACAAATTCCCACTGCTAGAATCAGGCTGAATACTGGATAGAATCAGCAGAGTTTCTGATGAGACAGTAAAGAAACCGGGGCTCCTTCTGTCCCACATCAGAGCTGTCTGCCATCTCGGCCCTCAGTAAGGCCCCTCCGCCAGCCTGCTTATCATCAGATGAGTCAAATACCAGAGAAGAAAGCCTGATGGGCCCCAAGATTGACTTGGTTTTAACTACATTTCCTGATTTTTTCCTTTGAACAGTCTCTCTTCTCTGTGGGTGTGACTTGTTCCTGAATAAACAAAAAAATCTGTTACTATTTATGGGGGCTGTTTCTCATAATGAAAATAATAAGTATGATAAGTTTTGCTTGTAAGCCAGTCATCACATACTAGTGCATGCTCCCAGCCCTTCAGGCAGGAAGTCTGAGCTGGACTGTGGGCTGGAAAGGGGTGGTGAGTAGCCAGTGAGGCAAGGTGGGCAGTTGGAAGGCAGTTGTTCAAAGTTTACAGAATACTCTAGGGATGTGGGAAACCCACCCTTACTCTCATAGATAAAGAACGAATAGGCCCCAAGACCTCCACTGACCAATAATATAGTAACTACTTGTTATGACTGGCTACATACATCAAAATGAATTAAAATAAATTAAATTCAGTGCCTTGTTCACACCAGCCACATCTCAAGTGCTCAACAGCCCATGAGGCTCATGGCTAGTAATAGACAACATAGAATATTTCCATCATCACAGAAAGTTCTATTGGTTGGCACTTCAAGCATGAGATGAAACAGGCCATAAAGGTGGGAGTATCATTTCATCAAATAGAGAAATGAAATGAGGGTCCAGAGAAGAAGTGGCTTCTGATGGCAGAGTTAAAAGTTCAGCCTTGATCTGAGAGGTGAGAGGGAGCCAACTCACCTACCTGAGCAAGAGAGGTCTGTGACAAAATAGACAAGTGATTTAATTGAACTGAATAGGTTGAACTCTAGTCTGCAGGTGAGGGAGGGCGAGATGAGACACAGAAAAAAAGACACAGAAGAAGTTCCATATTCTCAGTGACGCAGTTTCTGCAGTAGAAGTTAGCTGCTTTTTGCCCCAAATTGGAATGAGAAAAAATTAAAGGAGGAAGTTTAAACAGAGAAGTCAGCTGGGGAGGCATTATCACTTCCTTTCTTTATCTTCTCATCTTCTGACCCCTCCCCCTCCAGATAATCAATCACAAAATCTTCTAAGGTCTACTTTGCAGATGTTTCTTCCAACTCCTCTCAACTCTGCATCCGTTTAGATTCTATTTTAGAAGCTGTGAACATGTGAGTGAGATGGGAATAGTTCGGTCAAAGCCAGAAATCTCTGAAGATATTTTCTCAATATGTTGATCTGAACAGTGCATTAGTCTGGGAACCCTGTTTAAATAAATTTGAAAAGGGGGTAGAATTTACATGGCCACCCCCCAGACACCCTTTCCTAGGCTGTGGACTCATCTACCCAACTGCCCACATGTACCACCATGAAGATCTTAAGGTCTTGTGTTGCTAGTTGAACTTACCACTTCCTCCCCCATCTTACACCCATTCTTTAGGTTGTGCAACAGACACATTCAAACCTGCTTTTCTATGGTTTGTTGTGACTGACCTCTTCCCAGTCAACCAGCCAATCCAGAAGGCTGTTCAATTCCTATATCCTCACAATCCAACAGCTTTCTTTCTCTCTAACCCCTTCTCTTTACCCCCACCATTTTTGGGGGCCCATTTATCCTCTCCCTGGATTTCTGCAATAGTTGCCTGACCTGTCTCCCTCCCACCAATCTCACCTCTAACCCACTGATAACATTGTTTATGACACGGATCTTCTGAAACACAAGTCTAACCATGTCACTCTTTGACCTAGAAGCCTTCAATGACTCTCCAACATCTTTATCCCAAAAGATGAAGGCTAAACTACCTACTGTGGGATTCAGAATCCTTTGTGATTCTCCCACTGTGTTTCCTGCCCTTCCTCCATAAACATCCTGAACTTTATCCTGACAATATTCTAGTCTCTCTGCAGGAATATTCTCCTACCCATCCTTAGCCACCCCCAGTTGGACCTCTTGGAATGTTCTTCTTCATCCTTTAAGACTTCTGGCCACACCTCCCACAAGAAGCCTTTTCAGCCCAGGCAGACTGAATCAAGCCCTGCGCTCTGGTCCCTCTTAGCTGGGGATAAATGTCCTTCAAAACACTTATCATGCCTTCTGGTCCTTTTCTTATTCTGTCTTCCCTCTTTACTTGAACTCTAAGAAGACAGGCACCAGCTTGGGTCTACCTCTTAATACATGGGCATTAAATGGAGGTCATAATTGTTAGCATTATTATCATAGTATAGAATTGATTTCATATTAAATGAGAGAAAAGATAGAAGTGATAAAAGGCAAGAGATGAAGGAAGGAAGAGGGAAGGAGGAAAGGAAAAGGAGAAAACTAACTGGACAGTGTAAAATATTTTGGGTACAAATCCAGAGGTCAGAATTAGGATGATGGCAGGGGAACAGAGAGCATAGGAGAGGCAGTGGTGAGGTGGATCACTGGAGCCCCACACCCTGCTGAACAGGAGGTGGGTGTGAGGTGTGAGGTTTGGGGTTTGAGTGGCTCAGGTGAGGGGGCCTTCTCCATCCATTCATTCTATGCATATTGGCCAAGCACTTGGCACAGACTGGAAACAGTGACTGGATCTGGGATCTAAGATCAGCCAGACACAACCCTGCCTCCAGACAGCTCATAGACCTCAGAGGCCCTTTTGTAGATGCGGGAAAGAAGCAGAGAGCATGGTGGGTTGAAATGGGCAGGAAAGTCCTGTTCTGGGTGTGATGAAATATAAGGGTGGGCTGGTGATTGCAGCCATGAAATTAAAAGATGCTTACTCCTTGGAAGGAAAGTTTTGACCAACCTAGACAGCATATTAAAAAGCAGAGACATTACTTTGTCAATATAGGTCCGTCTAGTCGAGGCTATGGTTCTCCCAGTGGTCATATATGGATGTGAGAGTTGGACTATAAAGAAAGCTGAGTGGTGAAGAATTGATGCCTTTGAACTGTGGTGTTGGCGAAGACTCTTGAGAGTCCCTTGGACTGCAAGGAGATCCAACCAGTCCGTCCTAAAGGAGATCAGCCTGGGTGTTCATTGGAGGGACTGATGTTGAAGTTGAAACTCCAATACTTTGGCCACCTGATGCAGAGAGCTGATTCATTAGAAAAGACCCTGATGCTGGGAGGGATTGGGGGCAGGAGGAGAAGGGGATAACAAAGGATGAGATGGTTGGATGGCATCACCGACTCAATGGACATGGGTTTGGGTGGACTCTAGGAGTTGGTGATGGACAGGGAGGCCTGGCGTGCTGTGGTTCATGGGGTCACAAAGAGTTGGACACGACTGAGCGACTGAACTGAACTGAACTGAGATCTTTTGACTTCCCCAGAATTCTGTTTTTGACAGGTGAGGCCTGTGTGTTCAGAAAGAGGTTATTGGGGGAAAAGAGATACAAGTGAAAGGATGTGAGAGTCTCCTATCTGGAAAGTAACATAACAGATGTTCAGAAATCAAAGAAAAGGCTGAGCCCAGGGGAGACTAGCATTGAGGGAAACATTGTTAAATCAGGGCGCTGGAGATCAACTTAGATACAAGGCAGAAAAGGTTACTGTTTTCCCTCTCTTTACAGAGAGCTTGCACTAGGTGTAAGTGTGGAAGAAAGGAAGTACAGCAAGAAAATCCACTCTCCCCAGGAGTTTAGCAATGGAGCAGGGGTTACTGCCTGGAAGGGATGTGAAAAGAGAGGCTGTCATTCCATGCTAAGCAAAGATCCAGGGCCAGTATTGGCCCATCTCAAACCCCTGGGCCAGGAGCAGTCCTGGAGGAGCAGATAGCACCCCTGGAGGGAGAGATGTAGCCACTCGCCAGGTAACAGCTTCATAAAAAAAACACTGGCTGGGTTTCAGCCCTGATCACTCTTTATGTGAAGACTTTCGACCACACACTTACACAAACGTCCGTGTTCTGTTAGAGGACCCTTAAGGATATAAGTACAGGACTTCCCTGGTGGCTCAGATGGTAAAGCATCTGCCTACAATGCGGGAGACCTGGGTTCAGTCCCTGGGTTGGGAAGATCTTCTGGAGAAGGAAATGGCAACCCACTCCAGTATTCTTGCCTGGAAGATCCCACGGATAAAGGAGCCTGGTAGGCTACAGTCCATGGGGTCACAAAGAGTCAGACGTGACTGAGCAAATTCACTCACTTACTCATTCAAGGATACAAGTACTATTCAAAAGCAAGAGGTCCTTATAAATAAGTGTTTGAGCTTCTGATCTCAGTGTTCACTTTCAGAAAAGCATATTTGGCTGTGTAGGTGAGCAAAGGCCCCATGGCTTGGAAATAAATATCTTTTTAATTCATGTTTTTATTGAAGCCTAGTTGAATTATAATGTGTTAATTACCATTGCACAAAAAAGTGACTCATTTACATATATGTCTGTGTGTGTGTGTGTTAGTCACTCAATCATGTCTGACTCTTTGTGACTCGATAGACAGTAACCACCAGGCTCCTCTATCCGTGGAATTCTCCAAGAAGAATACTGGAGTGGGTTGCCATTCCCTTCTCCAGGGGATCTTCCTGACCCAGGGATTGAGCCCGGTCTCCTGCATTGCAGGTAGATTCTTTACCAACAGAGCCAACAGGGACTCATGTGTCCACACTCCTTTTCATATTCTTTCCTTTTTCTTTATAGTTTGTAACAGGATATTGGATATAGTTCCCTGTGCTATACAGTAGGACCTTATTTATCCATTCTATATTTAATAGTTTGCATCTGTTAACCCCAAACTCCCAGTCCATCCCTCTCCTTCCTCCACTATACCCTTGGCATTCACAAGTGTGTTCTCTATGTCTGTGAGTCTGTTCCTATTTTGCAGATGGTTTCAACTATGCCATATTTTAGATCCCACATATAAGTGATATTATATGTTATTTGTCTTTCTCTTTCTGATTTACTTCACTTAGTATGATAACCTCTAGTTGCAACCATGTTGCTTCAAATTGTATTATTTTCACTCCTTTTTATGGCTCAGTCTGAATTTGGCAATAAGGAGTTTATGATCTGAGCCACAATCAGCTCCTGGTCTTGTTTTTGTTGACTGTATAGAGCTTCTCCATCTTTGGCTGCAAAGAATATAATCAATCTGATTTCGGTGTTGACCATCTGGTGATGTCCATGTGTAGAGTCTTCTCTTGTGTTGTTGGAAGAGGGTGTTTGCTATGACCAGTGAGTTCTCTTAGCAAAACTCTATTAGCCTTTGCCCTGCTTCATTCCGTATTCCAAGGCCAAATTTGCCTGTTACCCCAGGTGTTTCTTGACTTCCTACTTTTGCATTCCAGTCTCCTATAATGAAAAGGACATCTTTTTTGGCTGTTAGTTCTAAAAGGTCTTGTAGGTCTTCATAGAACCATTCAACTTCAGCTTCTTCAGTGTTACTGGTTGGGGCGTAGACTTGGATCACTGTGAAATTGAATGGTTTGCCTTGGAAACGAACAGAGATCATTCTGTCGTTTTTGAGACTGCATCAAGTACTGCATTTCGGACTCTTTTGTTGACCATGATGGCTACTCCATTTCTTCTGAGGGATTCCTGCCTGCAGTAGTAGATATAATGGTCATCTGAGTTAAATTCACCCATTCCAGTCCATTTTAGTTCACTGATTCCTAGAATGTTGACGTTTACTCTTGCCATCTCCTGTTTGACCACTTCCAATTTGCCTTGATTCATGGACCTAACATTCCAGGTTCCTATGCAATATTGCCCTTTACAGCATTGGACCTTGCTTCTATCACCAGTCACATCCACAACTGGGTATTGTTTTTGCTTTGGCTCCATCTCTTCATTCTTTCTGGAGTTATTTCTCCACTGATCTCCAGTAGCAATTTGGGCACCTACCGACCTGGGTAGTTCCTCTTTCAGTATCCTATCATTTTGCCTTTTCATACTGTTCATGGGGTTCTCAAGGTAAGAATACTGAAGTGGTTTGCCATTCCCTTCTCCGCCAAATTCAGACTTAAATTGAAGAAAGTAGGGAAAACCACTAGACCATTCAGGTATGACCTAAATCAAATCCCTTATGATTATACAGTGGAAGTGAGAAATAGATATAGAGGACTAGATGTGATAGATAGAGTGCCTGATGAACTATGGAATGAGGTTCGTGACATTGTATAGGAGACAGGGATCAAGACCATCCCCAAGGAAAAGAAATGCAAAAAAGTAAAATGGCTGTCTGGGGAGGCCTTACAAATAGCTGTGAAAAGAAGAGAAGTGAAAAGCAAAGGAGAAAAGGAAAGACATAAGCATCTGAATGCAGACTTCCAAAGAATAGCAAGGAGAGATAAGAAAGCCTTCCTCAGCAATCAATGCAGAGAAATAGAGGAAAACAACAGAATGGGAAAGACTAGAGATCTCTTCAAGAAAATTAGAAATACCAAAGGAACATTTCATGCAAAGATGGGCTCGATAAAAGACAGAAATGGTATGGACCTAACAGAAGCAGAAGATATTAAGAAGAGGTGGCAAGAATACACAGAAGAACTGTACAAAAAAGATCTTCATGACCCAGATAATCATGATGGTGTGATCACTAATCTAGAGCCAGACATCTTGGAATGTGAAGTCAAGTGGGCCTTAGAAAGCATCACTATGAACAAAGCTAGTGGATGGAATTCCAGCTGAGCTGTTTCAAATCCTGAAAGATGATGCTGTGAAAGTGCTACACTCAATATGCCAGCAAATTGGAAAACTCAGCAGTGGCCACAGGACTGGAAAAGGTCAGTTTTCATTCCAATCCCAAAGAAAGGCAATGCCAAAGAATGCTCAAACTACCGCACAATTGCACTCATCTCACACGCTAGTAAAGTAATGCTCAAAATCCTCCAAGCCAGGCTTCAGCAGTACATGAACCATGAACTTCTTGATGTTCAAGCTAGTTTTAGAAAAGGCAGAGGAACCAGAGATCAAATTGCCAACATCTGCTGGATCATGGAAAAAGCAAGAGAGTTCCAGAAAAAAATGCAGGGCTGGAAGAAGCACAAGCTGGAATCAAGATTGCCGGGAGAAATATCAATAACTTCAGCTATGCAGATGACACCACCCTTATGGCAGAAAGTGAAAAGGAACTAAAAAGCCTCTTGATGAAAGTGAAGGAGGAGAGTGAGGGAGTTGGCTTAAAGCTCCACATTCAGAAAACGAAGATCATGGCATCTGGTCCCATCACTTCATGGGAAACAGATGGGGAAACAGTGCCAGACTATTTTTTGGGGCTCCAAAATCACTGCAAATGGCAATTGCAGCCATGAAATTAAATGACACTTACTCCTTGGAAGGAAAGTTATGACCAACCTAGACAGCATATTATAAAGCAGAGACATTACTTTGCCAACAAAGGTCCGTCTAGTCAATGTTATGATTTTTCCAGTAGTCATGTATGGATGTGAGACTTGGACTGTGAAGAAAGCTGAGCACTGAAGAATTGATGCTTTTGAACTGTGGTGCTGGAGAAGACTCTTGAGAGTCCCTTGGACTGCAAGGAGATCCAACCAATCCATTCTAAGGGAGATCAGTCCTGGGTGTTCTTTGGATGCTAAACCTGAAACTCCAATACTCTGGCCACCTCATGCGAAGAGTTGACTCATTGGAAAAGACTGTGACGCTGGGAGGGATTGGGGGCAGGAGGAAAAGGGGACGACCGAGGATGAGATGGCTGGATGGCATCACCGACTTGATGAACATGAGTCTGGGTGAACTCTGGGAATGGTGATGGACAGGGAGGCCTGGCATGCTGCGATTCATGGGGTTGGAAAGAGTGGACACGACTGAGTGACTGAACTGAACTATGGCTTGGTAGTAAAGAATAAATATCTTTGTGCTTTTTATTGCATGTCTGCAGGTGCTAGAGCTATGAAGCAGTTCTTGAGACAAGGACCATGTCTTATTCATTTGGTATCATGAAGGAGCACCCTCGCTGTGTCTTGCTCAGAAAAGCTCATTGGAAGTATCAAAGAGAGAGGAAGAAAGTGTGTGTGTGTGTGTGTGTGTGTGTGTGTGTGTTAGAAGCAGAGAAAATAATGTTGAATAAGGCTCAGCACGAAAAGAATCCACCTACGATGCAGGAGACACAGGAAGTGGGGGTTTGATTCTTGGGTCCAGAACATCCCCAGGGGAGGAAATAGCAACCCATTCCAGGATTCTTGCCTGAAAAAAAATCTCATGGACAGAGGAGTCTGGTGAGCTACAGTTGAAAGAGTCTCAGTGAGTCAGACAGGACTGAGCTACTAAGCCTGTACACAGGCCAAAGAGGCATAGGATATGTTCTTTTTAACAAAGAAACTTATATCCTTTAAATTAAACAACAGAAATTTTTCTTGGGCATTTCCTATGTGCAGAGCATGGTGCTAAGTAATGTGCAGAGTTTAAAATATGAAGGAAACCCTCTAAATTAGTGAACTCAAGACTTATGAGGCTTCAAACATTTGCTGTGCAGCGTGGCACATAAAAATACATTCTACTGCACCCTGTTGTCTATAGTTGACTCCACTCTGACCTAGTTATTGGTGGACCAGAGCCCACTCATATTCCTCTTGTATAAAAAGGGGATTCATTATTGATCACAAACCACAAAGTGTGAAAAGACAAAAGTTCAGGTGTGAGAAAGTAGATTCCCAGGAACAGGGATTTTTATAAATTTTTTTTCACCAGTCTAACCATACCTCCTAGAAAAGCGTTTGGTCAACTAAAGGTTCTCAGTAAATTTTTCTTGAGTGAATAAAATAAATATTTTAGTGAGAAATGTGAGTCACCACCAGACATTGTATATATTTGCAACCAAGGGACTTCTAGATATGTTCACTTGTGCCCACGCAGTCAGATCAGCCAGGGAAGATGGAATCCATGATATGAAAGATCCACACAAACAGTGCTGTATTTAGTGAGGTCTTAGCTGTGCCAGCCACCAGGCAAGCACACTATCAGGGTCAAGTTCAATGTGGTTGAATGCTCACCCTGTGTCTTCAAGGAAAGCTCTATATTTTACAGACCAGGAACTGGAGCTCAGAGAAGTGAAGTGACTGGCCCAGGTACACAGCAAGAAATCTAATTTCAAAGCCCCAAATCCATACCTAGGCACACAGTCCATAGAGGCACACGTGTTGTGCACGAAGTGGTTTCAGTCATGTCCCACTCTTCGAGACCCCATGGACTGTAGCCCACCAGGCTCCTCTGTCCATGGGATTTCCCAGGCAAGAATACTGGGGTTGCCATTTCCTTCTCCAGGGGATCTTCCTGACCCAGGGATTGGACCTGCGTCTCTTAAGTCTCCAGCATTGACAGGCGGGTTCTCTACCACTAGCACCACCTAAGAGCCCACAGAGGCACATATTCTAGTGGCAAAGAGAGACACCAGGCTGGGAATCATGTGTGAAAATTCACAGAGCTAGCTAGACAGTCAGAGGGAAGTGAAGAGGAGGCCGTTCCCCGCCCATCGTGGGAGACGCATGCCTTGGCCTCCACCCATCTCACTGCAATGTTATGTGTAAACCACTCTGTGCTACTTTTTCCGTCCGACGTAAGCTCTGCAGGGCTCAGCAGCTCTTGATGAAAGAGCGATGAGGAACAGTAGCACTGAAACTGCCTCCCAGCACCGAGGCGCTGCTGACAACCCGACGGGAAAATGGACACATTAGGCAGACCTGCCGCGCCTTACTGGCTCTCTGCACAAGCTCCTTTGAGGAGACCTGAGCAGAGCCCAGTGGGGCTGAGACCTGGGAGGTAGGAACTTGGAACCAAACCAGGCCGCCCAGCACTCGGCCCACAGGGCAGCCCACAGCGGATCCCCCACGTGGCTGAGGGGGCAGCCCTGAGAACCATGGGAAACAGTAGCCCCCCATGGCTGGCTCCCTGGAGATGGTCACTAGGGGTCATTACGCCACTGCCTAGACCCTCCATACACCCTGCACACACCCCCACACACTCATACACACCCACACACACTCACACCCCCCACTCACACCCCCACACACTCACAGTCACCCCCTACACACTCATACATAGCCACACACATTCGCGCGTGCACACACACAGACTTACACCTACCCACACACATATACACCCCACACTCACACCTAAACTCACACATCCATCCACACCCACACACAATCACACACCCACCCACACACTATCCGCCCCACCACACACGCAGACCCTCAGCAATCCAGTTAACAGACTGTGGGAAGATAGCTTTCCTAGAAACACCCATTATTTAGGGAGGTGGAGAGCTTTAAAAAATCTTTCCACTTTCAAAACCTGGCATTTAGACTTTAGAATACATTTATCCTGTGATTACTCTCCTGGAATTTTGTCATAAATTCTCAGTTTCATTTTTAACTTTGGCTTGAAAAATCTTTGCTCCTCCCCCACCCCTGCAAAAGGTAATGAGATGTAAGACCAAGAACAGTTCTGTGCACCCGGAATGAAGTCACATGGGCCTACCCAGGACAATGGCCTTGAGACAAATTCACAAGACAGAATTCAAAGAAATACCTAAAGTTGTTCTTTGAATACCTGCCTCCAGACCCAGGAACTGAAGGTTTAATGCTCTCCTGTTCTATAGCTCAAAGACATTCATTGTTTGACAAGTGAGTCAAAAAAAGCAACTAAAAAGCAATTCTGTCTTGCAAAGGGGCTTAGCACACACAGCTACATCTTTTGTAGGAATAAGTAACAATGTGGTCTGCATAGATTACGAAGAAGAGAGCAAGGGTCTTTAGGCTTTCAAGGCCTACACTTTGAATTCATCCGACCTAGGCTGCCTCTCCAGGGCCACCCCTCTGGTGTTCACATTCTGGAACTTGTGTGTCTCTTGGGAATGCACAGAGCTGTTGCCTCTTGTGGGTGTGTGTCTCCATCCGTTGCAACACTTCACTGGCCCCCTCGGCCGATCTTTGCATAACAGGAAGCCAAGCATAAAAACAAGAAGCGCACAGAATTGTGAGTGCTTCCGAATAAACACTGCTCAAGGCTGCCTCTTCCTCAGCTCATGGTGAAGAGGAGATTTGGCAACCGAGTGGCACACGCACCCTGGAGTACACACTGTGGCCCCTTCACTGTATCTAAGCTACCTGGCTCCCCAGACATGAACAGAAGGAAGCACTCCGCATCATTAAGACCAGTAGGACATTAGCACAGTCAGATGTACCCATTAGTATTGACCCTTCCACTGTCGAAGTCAGTCATGTGTTCTAGGCAAGGGGTTCTGCTTAGTCACTGGCATTCATAAATAAGTAGTGCATTAGAATGCTTGAACTATTTGCATTTTATAAGCCCAAATAAATTCTGTGGCTCCAGTAACTCAGAGTAGGGACCCAGCCAGGGCCATGCCCTAGGGCTGGCCCCGATAATCAAACACCTGGCCCTGATGACGCTACAAGCCATTAACTAGCCTACAGATGTCACTCCAGTCTGTTTCTAGGGGCCCTCTATGGTCCTTGGGAATAGTGATTTTAAACATTACAGTTCTATTAAGAATGTTAACAATGAACAGTTCTTGCAGTGGGATGTTTCTCTTACTGTTGTTGTTCAGTTGCTAAGTCACGTCCAACTCTTCAAGATCCCCAGGGATTGCAGCACACTAGGCCTCCCTATCCTTCATAATCTCCCAGAGTTTGCTCAAATTCATATCCATTGAGTCGGTGATACCATCCAACCATCTCATCTTCTGTCACCCCCTTCTCCTGCCCTCAGTCTTTCCCGGCATCAGGATCTTTTCCAATGAGTCGGCTCTTCTCGTACTGTATGATCTGATTAAAAAAATTCTATTAAAAATGGAGGCAATTAGATTATGGATGGAGGACAAAGGATAGTTATAAATTATTAATTAGTTTCATAGATGTAATCAGGCACATGGTTAGGAAATTAAGTGTCCATATTTTCAGAGATGCATACTTAAGCTAGGGGGATAAAGTTACACAGTGTCTGGGATTGGCTTTAAAATATCTCAGCAAAAAAAAAGAAAAAGAAAGAAAGTAATAGAGCAAATGTGATAAAATCTTGATAATTCTGAATTTCAGTCATGGATATACATGGTGGGGGTCATTATTCTTGTTCTCTATTTTGGTATTTGAAATGTATGTATAATTTTTTTTAAAGACTCCTTCCAGATTCACTAGTCTTTAAAAATAAATTCTTTTAAGCTTAATTTTTTTCACACATCAGCTGTTGCTCTGAACTTCAACTTGGTTTTCCCAGGCCTGCATTTCCAGACCTGTTGGTTGTTCCTCTGAGCATCGCAGAATGATGTTAGACAGATGTTCCACCACACACGTACGCATTCCCCTCTGGACGGAGCCTGCCCCTCCATTTCCCAGCTCTGTCACTTTATCAGTTAATGAAGGGGAAGAACCCAGGAACCCCTGACGCTTTCAATTTAGGATGATATTTCCTGTAAAGTCGGCTTTTATTCAAACTGTTAGTGGTGGTGATGGTCTGCGTGTGTACATGTACATACACACACACATAATTCCCCAGAGTCACAGAAGGAGCTTTAAAAACAGCTGTTGCAAGGCAGGCAAAGAGGCTTCGTCTTGCTTGACAGTTCCTACTGGCCGGAAGTAACGTCTGGAATGTTGGACGCCTAGTTCAAGATCAATGGAAAGAATGGAGTGACTGATCATCAGCGTTTACAATGGCAAAAATTGGAGGAAGTGCTAGTCCATAGGCTACTGAAACCTGGTAACCCATTACACTTGATGATGGTGACCCCTCTGCAGCAGACAAGCTGGCAGGCAGTCAGCCTAGAACAGTGGAAGGCCATCTATCTCACTGGGCATCAAGAGACCAAAGCTCAAGTTCCAGCTCAGACACAAACCAGCTGTGTAATCCTCTGGGCCTTTCTGAGTCTTCATTTCCTCCTTTGTAAAATAAAACGATGAGAATAAAGCACCTTGAATGATTTTCCAACTCTAAATTAAAAACAATTTTTTTCAACTCTAAATTTTTCTGATTGGCTTATTAAACATCTTTCAGCCATCTACTTTGTGCTGTAATTCTGCTTTTCAGATGCAACATGTCTAACAATTTACCAACCCAGTCAAGATTGCATACCAAACTCACAGGTCTCTAGCAATGCATTCATGTAATTGATTAAGAAAAATGAATGTGAAAAAAGACACAATCTGGTGATGTTAATCAAACTAGATGATTTGGCATGCTCTAGTTACAGTGCTAATTTCAATAGAAGGCTAAAGAAGATTTCTCTGAGAAGTCCCAGTATAATACAGGGTAGGAAGCACAGAGACAAAACCACTGTAACTATTCCTTAAGGACTGAGAGTTAAATAGGCTGCATGATCAATTAATTCTGGGGTGATACCTTAGCTCCCAGATATTATGGACCCATAATGGATGGACCTTTTCTGGATGCATCTCTCCAACTTTAAACCATGCTTTCCATATCAACATCTGCAGATACATCCATGCCTTTTTGACCAAGAAGCCTTCTACTAATTTAGTTAAGGAGACAATAAGGTAAGTAAAGATACTCACTGCAGCATTATTGTTAAAAAAAAATGTCAATATTAAATGTTCAACAACATGGAATCGTTTGAATGAAGTATGGTGTGCCCATAAAATAAAATGCTGTGCATTAAAGTTGATGCTTCCTTAGGTTATAATGACATGGAAACACTGAATTTATATATTGATAGCTAGGTTAAAATCTACTTACTCCAAAATAGTATATGACTTCATTTTGTTAAATACACACACATACACATTATAGTGCAGGAAATTCATAAATATGTGTGTGGTATAGCACAGAAAAACATAAAGCAATATTCACACCAGATTGATGTAGGGTTATAGGTTATTTTCCTGGTAGGTAGAATTATGGGTAATTTTTATGTCTTCTACCTGCTGTCATTTTTTCATAAAGAAAACAGGAGTTATTTGTAAAATCTCTACATTGGCTTTTTCTTCAGTGATCTACAGGCTATCTCCCAATTTAAAAATTTTAAAACTTACTGTGTGTGAGTCAAGAAAGAACTGACTGAAACTTTAGAATAATTCATTATTATTCATAAACAAGATTGGCCATGTGTTGAAAAAAGAAAGAACCGAATGAGGGGAATCTGTCCCAATGTTAGAAAAATTTCCATAATCTAAACCAAAGTAAATTCCAAAAGTTTTCAAATAAAGCACTTCAGACCCTAGTATGTTATCTTGAGCAAACCCCTCTTCCCTGCCTGATGGTATTATTTGCCAGCAGGATACAATACATAAATGTCCTATACAGGAGGGATAGGACATTTTGCTTATTATTATCATTATTAAGCAGGATTCCCAGCTATGCTAGTGGTTCTAGTGATAAAGAATCTGCCTGCCAATGCAGGCAGAAGAGACGTGGGTTCAGTCCCTGGGTGGGGAAGATCCCCTGGAGGAAGACATGGCAAACTTCTCCAATATTCTTGCCTGGAAATTTCCATGGGCAGAGGAGCCTAGTGGGCTACAGTCCATGGGGCCTCAAAGAATTGGACAACTGAGCAGCTGGTCATGCACACACACACACTCACACATGCACACACACACTCACACCCACTCACACACAGCATTGTCATTAATAAGAATAATTTCTGCACATCTTGGTTTCTACATATTTTAAATGAAGTGGTTGAGCAGGAGTCTTGCTAAGGTCCTCCTCAGCCCCCAAATTCTTCTACTGTCTGTATCCAAGCAGTTTCTACTAATACAACATGAACACAGAGTACAGAATTAGAGAAAAGGCGAGCAGAGCAGTCTCATTATTTAGGAAAGAAAATAAGAGAGAAAGCTCTCAGGGAGGAAGGGAGATCAGTATAGTTTGGAGCCATCAGCCAAGACATCACAGAAACCATAGAACCTGAACAAGTTTTTTGGGGCTAAGAAGGGCAGGGCTTGGGGGAAAAGAAGAGGCAACCTGAGGGATCCCAGGAAGGAAGGATCCCCTGGAATTCTGGATGATTTGACCCTATGGTATAACAGCCCCATTTCCAAATTTCCATTGAAACGACCAAAGAATGACTTCAGTAATAAGGGGACATGTGAAATGAAAGTAAAACTTGAAGAAGGAACAGTGTCAGCTACTGGTGATGAGGAGGAGTTCCGTGACCTGGAGGCTAAGCAGGACTAAACGGAGGGAAGAGTTGACCAACCCACAGTTCAGTGTCTGTGGAGGGGCAGTTTTCCATGAGATGGGGATGGTCCCCAAAGAGTCTGCCCATCTCCTCGAGCGGAACAGCAGCACTGGAGAGGGGAGCAGAGGGAGAGCCCCAGGGCACGGAGGCCTGGCTGGGCAGGCTATGCCATCTCCAGCTTACACCAGTCCTGCCAGAAAAGCAAGGGAGGTCCTGTCTTGCAGATGCCTAACCTGGGCCACTGAACCAGTGAGGGCAGGGGAAATTTTTTCAGCTAACCTGGGGCGGCCCCAAAGAGGAAAAGAAAATTGCACATGAATAAAGCTGAACCTAAACTGAATGCTTCTTTAAAAGTTACAGGTAAGCTCTACTATGCTTCCCAGCAATTCCACTTCTAGGAATCTACTCACGAGAAGTGAAAGCGCATGTCCACAGATTCCTTGCATTCAAGTGTTTCCAGTAGTATTATTCATAATGATCAAACTGGAAATGATCCATAATCCACCAGCTGCTGGGTGGATGAACACAAAGCCATGGCTGGGCAATGCATCACTGCCCCACAAATAAAAAGGAATGAAGAACTGATACATGTTGCTACATGGTGACCCTCAAGAGCTTTATGCTAAGTGAAAGATGCTGAATGCAAAAGATAGCATACTGCAAATCCATGTAAGAAATATCCAGAAAAGGCAACATTATAGAGACAGAAAGCAGATGAGCAGTTGCCTGGAGCTGAGAGTAAAAGTAGAGATTGAATGTGCGTGGTCAAAAGGGGACTTTCTGGAAAGATGAAATTGTTCTAAAACTGAGTTGTGGCTAATTACTGTACAAGGAACAATTCCTAACTCATGTTATAGTGAAAGTCTCTCAGTCGTGTCTGACTCTTTGTGACCCCATGGACTATAGAGTCCATGGAATTTTCCAGGCCAGTATACTCGAGTGGGTAGCCTTTCTCTTCTCCAGGGGATCTTCCCAACCCAGGGATCAAACCCAGGTCTCCCACATTGCAGGCAGATTCTTTACTGGCTGAGCCACAAGGGAAGCCCAAGAATACTGGAGTGGGTAGCTCCACTCCATTTTATAATTCCATTTTATAACTTATTTATAAAGGCTTGGAGAATTCCATGGACTGTGTAGTCCATGGGGTTGCAAAGAGTCAGACACAACTGAGTGACTTTCACTTCACCATTTAAAATAGATCATTAAACTCCACAAAATAAGTGATTTGCCTGTTTTCCCACTTAGGTAGCCCAAGTGTCTAGAATACTCCAGGAATGCAAATATTTCATTATCAAGAAAATTATACAATGGTTTATTACAGCAATAAAGAATTGAAAAGCCATTTGTTCTTTTAAATGTTTTGAATTTATATTTGATAAATTAATGATATCAATTGATATTACAAAATTAATTATCAAGAATAGAATACATTCTTAGGTGGTAAGAAAGGTCTATCTCAAACCAGAAACAGGAAGCTGAAAGGATACTCTACATTGCCTAAAATTCAACTACTGAAAATTGAAAGCATCTTTAAGAAAACTTCAAGAAAGAAGTTCTTAGGAGCAGGGCCAAGTGTTTGGTGTTTAGCTGTATAAGGAAAAGTGATGAAGGTGAGAGTTGCAAAGAAACAGAAGTTGACACAGCAGACAATTTCTGACACTTTTCCTGGGTCGTATAATCGAGGGCTGTGGAATGTGTGAACATTTCCATTGCGGTGACAGTTTACAGTTCCATTAAACATTTTTTTGAGGATCTACAGAAGAAATTACTCTAAAGTCCACGAAACATAATCCAATTTAAAAAAAAATTAACGTCAAGGTCTTACATAGAGCTAATGATGTGGGAAATCATGGAGATTTTACTTTTTTGTGAAATAATATTTTTTACCACCATTTCTATTCATTTCAGGCTATGCATCACAGTATTTGAGTGAGGCTTCGCAGAAGACAGAATTTCCCCTGTGACTCTGCTGCTGACATCCTACAGTTGTGTTTCCTCTTCAAAGCTGTCAAACGTTATCAGCTGTCTGAAAAAAAATGCTCAAGGGGGTTTCCCTATTATCGCTCAAGGTCCTCACAAAAATGTTAGGATTTTTTCTGAAAGCATCTGTCTGAAGTGAGGGCTTCTTTGACAGGCAGACACAGACCTTTCCCCTGATCGCTCTCTGTGGCTGACCGTTCCCCGCCCCGACCTTGATCGTCCTCCCAGCCTCTGCACTACATCTCTCGTTGTCCATAGAAGATCTAGAAAAGCATCACTTTTCTTTCTTCCTCCATTATCCATTTGTTTGCTTTTAGCCAATGGCTACTGGAAGACAAACTAAGCTTTGAAGTTGTAGGTACACAAGCTGAAGAAGCAGGAAGCCCAGATGGATAAACAGGAAGCAGAAGACAGGGAACCACACATGGGTGACTTGGTGATTGGTACTATGACACGCAAGATTTGTCCCCAGTTCCAAGGCCCTCTGGTCTGGCCCATCTTACAGCATAAAACGTAAAAAATCACTTATGCTTGCATGAGGTTTTGTTGAAAGGGAATGATTTCATTCAACTCAAGGTAAGCACTAAATAAAGATAAAATAACTGACATGTTTTATAATGAACTTCCATGGGGTTCAATCAGAAAAGAAGTAGCAAGCATCTTAATGTGGAATTTTAAACATAGAAGAAAAGATTTATTCATGTGCTCAAGAATGGATTACACTTTTTTTCTCCTTCAACTCCTCAACTCCACCCTTCCCCTCTCTTCTTCACTTTTCTGGCATTTCCTTAGTTTATATCAGCTGTGAAATGGGAGGACTTCAAATCTCACCTAAGATAGCGACAGGAAGCTGTACCCAGACTTAAAAATAGCCCCCAAAATCATCTGTTCCTTTGAATATATGGAAAGATATTTCAAAATACAAGTAGACAAACATAGCTGATTAATTCATTTGAACATTAAATCCCATTGACATAAAGTGTGAGCTTTGTTACACAAGGGATGGATGTATTTGCAGGGACGAGATTCCAGAATGCCATTTTTACTTGCATAATTTTGAGAAAGAGGCTTCACAATGATGTTCTGGACTGTTTGGCCATTAAAAACAGCACTGACCATTCCGATCTCCAGCACTTTCCTCTGCATGATAAAAAATACTTTGGAAAATGTGACTTCTGTGATCATTGGGAGGAGGCCTGGAAAGGGAGGGCTGAGGTTTCAGAGTGACACAGGAAATCTGTGCTTGTAATGCTTAAGTGTGTGGGTGTGTTCACGTGGGCAGTGCTGGAGAGGAAACATGAAAGAAAATGTTTGCAAACCATTGCAGGCAGGAGCTGAATGAGAGACTCAGAGTCTATAACATTTACAAAACATATTTGATATCCGTGGAGTATCCTGGGTCAGAGTTAGCGGAAACTACTCCTGCCACTGAAAGCACAGCCTAGAAGAGAAAAAATTGATGGTGGCTTTTGTCAAAATTAAAACCTTTAGCTCTTTGAAAGGCACTAAGGGAATGAAAAGCAAGCCACAGACTGGGGGTGGGGGGGAAATGTCTGCCAATCATATATCTGACAAAGCTATTGTACCCAGAATACATAAAGAATTCTTAAAACTCAACTATAAGTAAACAAACAAACCAATTTTTTTTAATGGGTAAAACACCGAACAGATAATTCACTAAATGAAAAGATACCAAACATCATCAACCATTAGGAAAACAAAGGAAAACCACAAGAGGTACCTTTACAATCATATTAGAATGTCTGAAATAAAATTTCAAAACAAACAGTATGGGCTGGTAATGATGAGAAGCAACTGGAACTTTAAAACCTGGCTGGTGGGAGTACAAAATGGTTCAGCTACTTCGGAAAACAATTTGGTGGTTTCTTACAAAGCTAAACACACACTTACATTATGACCCAGCAGTCCCACTACTCAAAATTTACCCAAGAGAAATGAGCCATTATACCAAACCTGTAAGCACCGTATTTATAGCAGGTGATTCATAACCTCCAAAAATTGGGAGCAATCCCAGTGTCTTTGAACTGACAAGTGGCTACATCTATATGATGGAATAATACTCAGCAATAAAAAGGATGCAACTATTGATAGAAGTAGGAACATGGATGGACCTCAAATACATTCAAAAGAGATCAGACTCCAGACAGGCTACATCATGTACAACTGGATTTATACAGCATTTAGGACAAAGAAAAACTACAGGGACAGAGAACAGATGAGGGGCTGCCCAGGGTTGGCCAAGAAGGGTTGATTAAAAAGAGATGGTGCTGGACTTGTCTGTATCTTGACTGTGATAGTTATCACATGACTCTAGGCACTTTCCAAAATGCATACAACTGCAGACCAAAGTAAATATGTCTCACTAGATGTGAATTTCAAAATAATTCTTTCATCCACTCTCATTTGTTGTATGTTTGTTACACAGAACCACCTGACATTCTCACTTCCTCCTGACCTTCAAAAGTTTCCATAGCTGATATAAGTTCTGAATGGAAAAAAAAGTGACTCCTACCATCTTACAGTGACTTGGGTGAGGTGAGTGACCTCAGAAAACAAGGGAATGTCAGGAGGACCAAAATATTAAGCCAAATCTCCCCAGACAGTAAGGGAGCAGGATCACAGGAAGGGTGGATGGTAGCCCTGCAAAGGCTGGTCCACCTCATGGCCCACCATCCCCAGCACCAAACCTACATCCAAGGAAGAAAGTCTGACCATGATCCTCACCCGGATGACTCATTTTGGTGTCCCAGGCTAACGAGGCATCGCAGCCATGCTGTTTCCTCACCTCCACACCATTTCTTCACTCCAGTGTTACCATGTTGTAGTCCAAGGAAGCGCACAATGACAGGCAAGCTGGTGGGGTGAAAGACCCCTAAAAGGAGTTCTCTGGTGGCAAGTAGCAGAAGTCCCACTGGGTAGTGTTTCTGAGGCCTGATTTTCCAGGCCTGATTTTGCTGCTAACTTACTGTGCTCTTATTTGAGCAGTTTACAAAAATTTTTCATGTTTTATCATTGTCTTACCAGACTTTTTTTTTTTTTGGCTACAAAAAACACTCTGAATCAAGCTGGTTAATATAGATAGATAATAGATGGACAGATAGACACATATGTACATACATACATGCTGCTGTTGCTGCTAAGTTGCTTCAGTCGTGTCCAACTCTGTGCGACCCCATAGACAGCAGCCCACCAGGCTCCCCCATCCCTGGGATTCTCCAGGCAAGAACACTGGAGTGGGTTGCCATTTCCTTCTCCAATGCATGAAAGTGAAAAGTGAAAGTGAAGTCACTCAGTCGTGTCTGACTCTTAGCGACCCCATGGACTGCAGCCCATCAGGCTCCTTGGTCCATGGGATTTTCCAGGCAAGAGTACTGGAGTGGGTTGCCATTGCCTTCTCCACAAATATACATATATACACACAAACACACATACATGAACAATAGCTAGATCAATCAATCATTCTTAATGGGGGACATTTTGAACCCAGGGGATATTTGGCAATGTCCAGAAATATTTTGTTTGTCACAACTTGGAGGGTTGCTATTGCCATGAGGTGAAGTCCAGGGATGCTGGTAAATACCCCACAGTGTTCAGGCAGCCCTCCCAGGAAACAGATGTCTAGACCAAAATGGGCCAGTGCTGAAGTTGACAAACCCTGATACAGACACATGTATATACATAATGTATGTATGCGCCTGTGTGCAAAATTTTTTTTAAGATAGCAAATTATTTTAAAAAACTAAGGCAATTTGGGGAAAAAGACCATGGCTCAGGATGATTAGAAATTAAGATAGATTTTGCAAGTTTTGAGTTCTTAGAGTTCAAGGACCTTTCTCTCAGCACCCTACAATTTGCAGGGTTTTGTTGCAAATGCCCATTCTCTGTGAACCTCCGGCTGAGAGAGAACAAGCTAGATGCAGCTTGAGTCAGCTCTGTCCAAGGGCAGACCTGCAAAGGCTGAGCCTGTAGCCACCCATGGAGATGGGTTAGAAGCCAAGAGGGGGAGCTGGGAATACATCCCCCAAGATGTTATTGAACGTATCTGTAAAGTGATGACAAGGCCACCTACCCACTAGAAGCCTACCATTAGATAAATGACCATGCTTCTCAAGTCCCTTGGAAGTAGAAGCAGTAGGTTTCTCCTTGAAATGGAGTTCATAAGCTTTCTTTTTTCGCCCTTGAAGAACAGTTTGCATTTTTTATGCTGCTATACAACAAATGGAACCATAACTTATGTTCCCCTGTTTGCATAATTGATTCCACAAACATTTATAAGTTTTGCTTGCTTATGTCAGTCCCAAGTTTTACTCTCTTAGAGCTATCAGGATATGAAGGGTAATTTTCCACCTGAACTTTCCACCTTATGGTTTAAGGACCAAGTGAGGGTACAGAAAGTACAGTCAGCCCCCTCCCCAACATAGCAAGTGGGGGCCAAAATCAGTCATCTACAGCACAAGACCACGTTACTTTGAAGCTAATGAAATGGCAGGGTGGCCTTGAACCAGCTCAGCTGCCCAAGGGAGCTCCGGGAGGTCTGGCTGGGCCAAAAGGTCCGACCCCGCTGCAGCTGGGTGTGCTGCCCTCTGGTGGCCACAGTCCACCTCAGCTTACACATCCACGACCGGGATGCGGTCCAGGATGCCAGGACCTGCAGGTCAGCAACAAGGAGCAGTTCTAGGAACTTCCCAGTTAGTTGTCACCCTCAAATTGCCCCAGGCCAGGAACACTGTGGGGCCAGGAAAGGCTGTGAACTAGGGAACCGTGTGGCATTTTCCCACCACTCAGTCTTCTCTCCTTTCCCTCTCTACACACGACACCCAGAAAATACCCTTGGACAAGACAGAGGACGGACCCATGTGCCCACTACATTGTGTTTAATTATCACCAGGTTCCTTAGTGAGGGATTTTTTTTTTTTTTTAGTGCTTGGAAACATGAAACAGTGGTTTTAGCCTTTGTATAGACTCCTTTGAGAATCTGCACATATAATTTTTCATACAAATTTGGGAGGGTTGTGGGCTTACCAAAGGCAGTCCAGGACACAGTTTGTCATCCTATTCAGCAGCTTAAACCCTGTGACTTGGTCCTGACCTCTCTTGAGAACAGCTGACGCTCAGTCACCTGCATGTTCTTCCAAAATAGCTTCAGAAACCAAAAGTTCTACTTCCTTCTCTTAAAGAAATTCAGAATCATCTCTCTGAATCAAACCATTGCTCCACACTAGTAAGGGAAGCAGAAAAAACATGCATTGATCTTATTTTTACTCATGAATTTCACTAGGGTGGAGAAAGGTTAGCAGGCCACAGGACAGTCCCCAGATATACCACAAAAATCTCCAAGATCACCTGTTTAGATTCCAGGCTCTGTTGTTGGCAGCAATGCCCTAAAAGTGAGGGAAATAGACAAAGCCCTTCCTTCACGGTGCTTGTAGTCTAGTATGAATTGGAGATCATAAAATGAAATCAAATAAATATCATTTCTGGTACTAAAGTGCTATAAAGAAAATAGAATACAGTAATGAGATAGAGACTGGAGTAGGGGGATGTTATTATACTAGATACTGTGGGCAGGAAAGACTTCTTCAGAGAGAGGATATTTGAACTAAAGTCAAATGGACAAAAGGTCATGGTAAGAGCTGGGGAAGGGCATGTCAGACAGACAGTGGCAAGACAGACCTCTAGGTGACCTTAAACTCCAAGTGTTAAGGAACTAGAAGGTGAGTGTGGCTGAAGGGCAATGTGAGAGAAGCAGAGAAGCAGCAGGTGGGTTGGGGAAAATGGTTGGGGTCAGATTCCATAGGCAGGTCTCATTGGTTTGAATCTCATTCTAAATATACTGGAGAAAGCATTCCACAAGTTGATTTCTGCTTTTAAATTCTATTGAGGGGGGGGGGGGGTTATTCAGTGTTCTGAGAAATCAGGACTGATGTTGTAAAAATCATCTGGATAACAACTTCATTATATTAAAGCAAATAATTGAAGGGGGAAAAAAGAAAAAAAAAAAAGAAACACCACTATTGAGACTGGCCACAGTGCAGAGTGTAAATTGTATAGGACAAGATGGGAGACAGGAAGACTAGTTAGCAAACAAATGCAGAAGACTTGGCCAGAAATGCTGGTGTTTACAGTATCAGAAATAATTTAAAAAAATCAGATGGGGAACCCAAATCAATAATGAATCCAAACATTTTTTTCTGATGGGTTAGATGCAGGGTGGGAGAGAAAAAGATGAGTGGAAGATGACTGTAGGTGGAAACTTGAGCAACCTGGTGAAAAGTGGAGTTTTTTATTGAGATCTGGTAAACAGGGTGGGGAGGAATGGAAAGAGAGAGAATTCTGGAGTCTGTGTTGGATGTACTGGGAGAGCGAAGCCCGAGAGGGATCCAGATGGAGATGGTGAGCAGTCTAGAGCCCAGCAGAAAGACTTGGGTGAACATAGAAAAGGGTGGATGGAATTTAAAGCCATGGGAAGGGATGAGAGCACCCAGCGAGTGAGGATGGATGAACAGAAGACGAGGGAAGCGAGTCCTGAGGCCTGGGCTGGCCTCACAGACGCACAACCTGCGAGGTCGCATGGGGCCCCACATCTCAGCACCGGCATCAGCGCCTACTTGAACTGCTCTTCAAGTGCACCATCTTGAAATTCTTCGTGACTTGGAATGAGGGGCTCCACATTTTCACTCAGCACCAGGCCCTAAAAATGATGGAGCCAGTTCTGCCCCGAACATCTCAAAGCTAAGTGTCTGGTGGAGAAGGAGACTCCATTAAAGAAGACTCAGAAAGAGTGGCTAATGCAGTAAAGAAGGCCCCGAGTGTGGCATCTAGCCAGCCTGGAGACTATTTCAAGGCGGAAATGGCCAACTCAGTTAAACGCTGCATGAGACAAGGACAGCCATGCACCCTTGGCCAAGATACCAACAATCAGTGATGCTGACAAGGACATTCTTAGTGGAGTGGGGTCCCCAGTGATTACCTTGGCTGACTGTAGATGACAAGTGGCCAGGTTTCCACCACCAACCTTGGAGAAAGTGTGGCAAGAATACAGATAGAGGCCCCTCATCGTATAGCCCACACCCCTTCTCCTCCCAATCCCAGCTCCATTTAGCAGAGTGAGGGGCTTCACATACATGCATGTGGACACACCAGCCCAGACATCCAAGCTCTATTCTGGGCCTCCTTGCCAACAACCATCTTCAGAACAACCCCTGGGGGGACCCAGGAAGACAGCTCTGGCCATCCTTGTAGGAATCTCACATTCCCAAGGGCTCTAGATGGCATGCAGGGCCCCAGCCACAGGTGGGAAGAGGCCTTGTCTTATGAGGAGGAACACAGAGCCAGACCTGAGCAGGATCCTGTAAGATCCAAGTCTCCAAATGGGGGTCCCACGTCCAGATCTAAAGGGAAGTTCCTGAGGGGAAGATGGGGGTAGATGGAGGTAGACAGAAGCACTTGGTGGTAGGAAAACAAGGTGGTTCTCAATCAGTTGCACACACTTTTCTCTAAGAAATGTAAAAGTGAGTGTGACTATGGAAGTAGTTGTTAAAGTATTCAGAAAAGAAAAAAAAATGTTTTGGCAAAAAGGAAAGGAAATTTATTAGATAGGCATAGTAGGCTTTTCTGGCTTGGCTGAACATCCACCTAACATGATCGATCACAAATTTTAAGTATATCCAGGCAGCTCAGTGGCCTGACTTTCCCTACCAACGATTAGATGCCCAAGACACCAAGAAAGTCAGTTGCTGAGTTTAAACATAGTGAAGGGTTTTACCAGGTGATTATCAAGGCAAGATGGAAGGGCAGAGGAGTCGAGGGTGTTTGTTTAACAGCTCTGCAATCCCAGAATTATCTGTCTATGCTAAAGAGAATATAATGGATGATTGATAGTGAAAAAGTGGTAGAACCAATGGAATGGGAGGAATTGCTGGTGTGAGTGGCCTGGGCAGGTAAGATGTGGTGGTCACATCACATTTCCACGTGGGAAGCCTGCAAGTGAGACTTCAGAGAGGGTACAGTGATAAAGAATGACATGGTTTATTTAGAACTATCAGCAGTTCCTTTCAAGAAACAGGTATTATCTGGAACTCACTTTGTATCTCTAAAGATACAAAGGTGACTTTTGTTATAATGCTGGGTATTTCAGGCCACAGAGGAATGAGATATGGGGACAACTTTATGATGATCACAGCATGGTTAAACCCAGGGCTTTCCGGAGAGAAACCAGGGAAACAAACCGAGTTTGTTGATGTAGCTATGTTGTCTGTGGGCGCCCTCTACTGGCACTTAGTCAAAATAGCCATCTGGAGTTGGAGGCTTTTGCGGGGCGGAGGCGGGGCGCGCGCGTATTATATAATTAACAAGTGAAAACTTGCCCCTTGTAGATACTTAGGGGCTGTGGTTCAGTTGGGGCTAGGAAACTTTAGTTACAGAACAAACCCTGCGTCAGCTTTTTGAATGTTACAGTCGCACTTACGTCATTTATGACTTTCTGATTCTAATGGGAGAGCCCTGCTTTCCTGTCTCTCCAATGAGCCTGAGCTACTTAAAGTGAAGATCATAGTGTTTCTTATCTTCTTACATCCCGAGCCTAGCACAGTGTAGGTGTCTGATAAATGTGTTCGTCAAAAGAGAAGCAAAATGGAACAATTTCACACAAGAAGGGGGGATTAATCTTACTTGGACAATTTCACGAAGGCTTCCAGAGGGAGATGGGTGGTGGTCATAGTGGTGGGGAAGAAGGGGTAGAATTGAAAGAAAACCCAGAAAGTATAATGGCAAACCCAGGGGCCGGATATTCTGGGAAGATGTTCCTTGCCATGACTGACAGGTGTGGTTCTTAATTCTTCAAGAGAAAGTATGAGCAAGAATTTTAAAATTTCATGAAAACAGAGGAAGTTAGCATGGCAGATTCAGGTAGCCTGAAGGAAGAATCTGGAAGGACTTTTGATCATAAGTACCAAAAAAGAAAAAGTCAAGGTTTAAAGATGTTTCTTCCTATTTATTTTTACCCTAAACTGTACAACCTCATTAGGAATCCAGTTCAATGAATAGAGAGACTATTAGAATAATGGCAGTTTTCTGTGAAAACATCTCAAACTTAGAGCATGGGACTAGGGTGACTTCTCTGGTTTCTATACTGAGTGTCTCATATTTCAAGAACCCCTTGAGTTCCAGGCCAGTCAGGACAGCTGGTCACCCGAGCTGAGTGGGAGAACTCAGGATGGCTCACACAGAGTCGAGGGCTGCCCAAGCTGGTCTCAGGACGGAGCACAAAGAGCCCCGGCTAAGAACGGACTGACAGTGACAACGGTGCCCTGTACCTGAGGTCCTGATAACTCTGGGTTGTATGCCTGGTGAGATTCCTCATCTACCAGCAAAGTGGGTCTCCAGTATCTAAATGACCAAATGCCCAGAGCAAAATGCAGAAGGACAGGGAGGGGAGAATACACTCACAAGAACCCTTCAGTTGCAACAGCAGAATTGAGGCTGAGAAAGACAGAGATCTCATCTAGAAGGTCCTGCTCTTTCTTCACTTGTATCTAAAAATAATGATGTGGAAATGAATAGATGGCCACGTGCAGGATTCTTACAGAACTGGAAAATCTAGTCTGCTGCTACTGTAACTCACATGTAAGTGATCACAGACATTAAACATTGACCCGAGTGAGGCCCAAACAAACAAGATGCAAGCTCACATCAGAGGCCAGAGGCTTGTGATGGAGATGCCTGCAGCCCTGGAGGAAACAGCTTCTCAATAATAGAGTAGGCGCTCTTCCAGGTGGTGTACCACCCAGAGTCACTCACTCTTTTCCCCCCCAGAGTTAGGAGAAGCCTGAGGAATGGCCCCATCACAACAGCATGGAGACTGAACTTTCGACAGCAGGCATCCTACAGGCAACTTACCAGCAGCTCCTCCTTATCCTTATAGGAAAATCACAGCCAGGTTCTTTACCAACTTGGGAAAGAAATGTCAATAAAAAGGAGAGAGAGAGAGAAAAGCAAGAAGAGGAAAAATGACAAAGTTATATAAACATATTGGATAAAATTTGTATATCTTAAAGAAGGATTGCAGATTGAAAGACTGGAGGTAAGGGAGTCAGAAACAAGACGTGCCAGGTGACCAACACTGGGCAGGAAAGTGGGCCAGCAGATGTTGCAAAGACTATTTGTCCAAAGAAAATAGAGAAGAACTAAAATGGACCAAGACAAACCAAAGTGGACTCTAGCATTGCTGGCTGTGGCCTTCACCAATGACTCAGCTAAAAGGAGTTGTAGTAGAATACCTAGACTCTAGTAATACCCTTGATGTGTTGATGCTAAGTGATATTTATGAAACACATGTCAATGTCTGCTGTTATACTAAGGATTTTTACCAAGATCATTTCCTTTAATTGTTGCAGTAGTCATATGGGTTAGCACTGTGATTATGCCCATTCGACAGATAAAGAAAGTGAGAACCAAAGTCACACGACTAGCAACAAGTGACAGTGGTATTTAAATTTAGGCAGTCTGACTCCAAGGTAACTTTCTAACTGCCATGTTAGTTGGCTCATGCCACTGTAGCTAGTTCAGAGTTTGTTATAAATTTATTTGGTAAACTTTATAAAATTACTTGTAAACATTAAAAAATATTTTATATAAGCATCAGAAACATAATACTGTACCACTTCCTCTTTCACTTTGAAACCCCCAAACCAACAAGGAAACATACAGATGGTTCAGAAGTCATAGGCCAGAGTTCCAGCAGTAGAGTGTCACCAGCCCCATCTGGAAACAAGATCTGTGGGTACACATTTTGGGGGTGGATCACTATGAACAAAGCTAGTGGAGGTTATGGAATTCCAGTTGAGCTATTTCAAATCCTAAAAGATGATGCTGTGAAAGTGCTGTACTCAATATGTCAGCAAATTTGGAGAACTCAGCAGTGGCCACAAGACTGGAAATGGTCAGATTTCATTCCAATCCCAAAGAAAGGTAATGCTAAAGAATGCTCAAACTACTGCACAATTGCACTCATCTCACACACTGGTAAAGTAATGCTCAAGGTTCTCCAAGCCAGGCTTCAGCAATATGTGAACTGTGAACTTCCAGATGTTCAAGCTGGTTTTAGAAAAGGCAGAGGAACCAGAGATCAAATTGCCAACATCTGCTGGATCATGGAAAAAGCAAGAGAGCTCCAGAAAAAAAAAAACATCTATTTCTGCTTTATTGACTATGCCAAAGCCTTGACTGTGTGGATCACAGTGAACTGTGGAAAATTCTGAAAGAGATGGGAATACCAGACCACCTGACCTGCCTCTTGAGAAACCTGTATACAGGTCAGGAAGCAACAGTTAAAACTGGACATGGAACAACAGACTGGTTCCAAATAGGAAAAGGAGTGCGTCAAGGCTGTATATTGTCACCCTGCTTATTTAACTTCTATGCAGAGTACATCATGAGAAATGCTGGGCTGGAAGAAGCACAAGCTGGAATCAAGATTGCTGGGAGAAATACTAATGACCTCTGATACGCAGATGACACCACCCTAATGGCAGAAAGTGAAGAACTAAAGAGCCTCTTGATGAAACTGAAAGAGGAGAGTGAAAAAGTTGGCTTAAAGCTCAACATTCAGAAAACAAAGATCATGGTCCCATCACTTCTTGGCAAAGAGATGGGGAAACAGTGGCTGACTTTATTTTTCTGGGCTCCAAAATCACTGTAGATGGTGATTGCAGCCATGAAGTTAAAAGACGCTTGCTCTTTGGAAGGAAAGTTATGACCAATCTAGACAGCATATTAAAAAGCAGAGATATTACTTTGTCAGCAAAGGTCCGTCTTGTCAAGGCTGTGGTTTTTCCAATGGCCTTGTGTGGATGTGAGAGTTGGACTATAAAGAAAGCTGAGCACTTAAGAAGTGATGCTTTTGAACTGTGGCAGTGGAGAAGACTCTTGAGAGTCCCTTGGACTGCAAGGAGATCCAACCAGTCCATCCTAAAGGAGATCAGTCCTGGGTGTTCATTGGAGGCACTGATGTTGAAGCTGAAACTCCAATACTTTGACCACCTAATGCAGAGAGCTGACTCATTTGAAAAGACTCTGATGCTGGGAAAGATTGAGGGCAGGAGGAGAAGGAGAGGACAGAGGATGAGATGGTTGGACGGTATCACTGACACAATGGACATGGGTTTGAGGGAACTCAGGGAGTTGGTGATGGACAGGGAGGCCTGGTGTGCTGTGGTTCATGGGGTCGCAAAGAGTTGGACACGACTGAGCGACTGAAGTGAACTGAGTGGCACAGGGAGGAAGTGAACCAGCTGTCACTAGGCGTGATATTGAGGATGCTCCTTAAAAGGGTCTATAATGTAAAGGTGAGCAAATAAATGTTACATGGATGAATGAAATTAAAATGTTTGGTCTTAGTGTACTGAACACACCATGATTTGATATAAATAGTGAAAAAATATGAGTGATCATAGAAATGTGCTTTCATTTATGAACTAAAAGAATTGATTCTCAGCACCAATATTCTCTGAACACTGGTTTTAGAAAAATTACAATACCCAGTTGCCACTAATAAGTAGGAAATCTACTCCCAAGATATCTGAGGAGGTATATATTGATAGATTGCATATACTTATAACTCTCTCCTTAAAAGAAAAGACTTGATGGATTTTTCATATTCAAATAGAAAACTCATTTGCAACGAACACATAAATTCTTACCAAAGACAAAGGAAAATATGCATGCTAGCTGCATGGGTGAAAGTTGTGATGGAGCTTCAGTTTAACTCTGAGCTTCCTGGCAGCCAAGATAAAAAGAGAAATACAGTCAGTTTCACAACTGTCTTAACAGAAAGGAGGAAGGATGCCAATCCCTCAAAGGAGACAAAGTACAACCACTGAATTCTCAGCGAACTTTCTCACCTAGAATTATATCTAAGAGTCCCCTGCCTTGTTCATTTCTTGTTCTCCTTGTTACAAAATAATCAGGAGCAGATTTCAAGAACTCATTACCTGTGGTGGTGATCGAAACCAATGGTGTGCCAGTAAAGCACAGCTCAGTGAGCTCCTCTCACCGAGGGTGCCAAGGGAAGGCAGCCTTAGTACAGCTTCTCATTTGATCTGAGGTTAGAAATGAGATTATCTATAAAGAAAGGAAACAGGTGTTTGCTAAACATCTACTGTGTTATATGCATGAAATTTCTTCCTCTCAACATATGTATTATTAATTCTGTTTAATAATGAAGTAAATGTTTCTGCAAGTCAGAAAAGGCATCCCAAGCTCATGCACTGTCTTCAGTTCCACACACATCCTCTTGTTCTCCTACACTCCTATCAAGAAAAACCAATGGGCAATTCATTCCTTAGACACACTTCAGTCAATGCCACTTTTTACAGGCAATTCAAGTTAATTCTCTCCAGGGAGGGCCTCGAGCACTGGTGTTGCACGTTACTGATTAAGGAGAAATGTCTTTGTTTAAAAACCAAGTGATCAGTTAGTAGGTTTGAATCATATCTTGAATGTTCAGGAGCCTTCACTGAGTTCACCACAAAGGAAGTCTACAGTCTCTAGAGCTGTGAGTGTCTCTGTTTAAATGGGCTGGGAAAGGATTGCTATATTCTCCTTCCAGTGATTTGCAGGCTCAGGCGCTCTCAGGGGACAAGACGTTCATGCTATGACTAAAGCATGATAGAGTTTCGATTTAGCTCTGAGCTTCCTGGCAACCAAGACAAAAAAGACACACAGTCAGTTTTGCAACTGTCTTTACAGAAAGGAGGAAACATCTCAGTCTGTCAAATGAGAGCCCTGTCAAGGGAGGGCTAAACCATGAGCAGGAATCAGGTGGTGGTTAAGGGAGCCCCGAGGAGACAGGCTTCCACACAGATGAGAAAGGGCAGGAGCTGCAGAAGATGTGACTGGAGTCTCGAGTGTGTCTGTGTCTGCCTGGGGAAGCAGGTGCTGCAAGAGACCAGTGGGCAGGTGTAATCTCTCCACAGGGAGGAGCTACACGAAATTATCGAGCTTTTTTCTTCTCTGAAAGAACAGAGACTATGTACAGGGAAATCATTGTGAGAAGGATGGCAAGTCTGGGACTCACTGAAGAACATACGCATCTATATATTAAAGAAGAGGGATGGCAGTGATGGGGAGAGAGGTGGCAGGGCCAGAATGCAGATTCCTAGGCGCCCTCCTATGCCCCCATGCCTGTTCTCATCACAGGACTTGTCCTGATGTCCTGGGATTGATTGTCTGTGCCCCACTAGCCTGTAAGCCTTGCAAAAGCAGAGAGCAGGACCGATTGCCTTTATATTTGTTTGCCAGACCTATGGGCATCATTTTTTTGCAAAGTGATTTTGATTTTTTAGAATCAAAATCAAAATTTTTCAAAGGAAAAATCAAGTTTTCAAGGAGAAAAATGGTGATGAGTAAAGTATCAAGAAACGTAAATTATCTTCTCTCTTTGTAACTTCTGCATCTCAGTTCCTGTCTGGGGATTATACAAAAATTTACATACCACCCTCTTGCTAGAATCCCTCCCACTGGCCTGTGCCCCCACGCTGGTTTTCCCTGCGGTATTTCCCTGAGTCTCTATGAGTGCCCTTTGGTGTCAGTTGCTGTGGCCACAGCTGGGGCTTCATAAAAGCTGCTTATACACTCCCTTCTCATATCCAGATAATCAACAACAGAGCTGCCTCATGAGAGGTTACACTTTTTTTTCTTTCAAGCTGTCTTGTGTGTGGTGGGACCATTATCACCAACTTAGTCTTCTTAATTAGTCACAGGATCTTTCTAACTGCCGTATAATGAGTGTCCTTTTCTCAAAGGACCACGCTCCAGCTGTGAAGGGAAGGGGCAGAGTTTCCCTGGTTCCCCCATAGAATGCTCTCTGCCAATGCTTTATAAACAGAGGGCCAGGGATGACAGCTTGACCATGCCTGGAAGGTACTTAGGTCTGTGTATACCATGCCTAGGTGTATGTCTAGGCACGTCTCACCCTAGACACAGTTTTGGAAGTTCATGTACCAACAGCAACTGAGCTCACCTCTGCCAATCCATGGGCACTTGGCTCCAATCTAACAAAAGTGCAGAAGCTAAGTCAGAATCTAAGTCAGCCTTGCCTAGTGTCTGCCAGGAGGACTTTATCCATAAGTGAGCAGAAAACAAGATTTTGACTTCTCATCATTACTCAAGTTGGTCTTCGCTCTGCTGCTGTTTAGGATGATGTCAGTCCCCGTTCCCCAAGTGATCAGGAGGCTCTTGACCTCAGCAGCAAGAGGCATGTAATTAATTTGTATCTGAAGGTAAGTCAGTGACTACATAGGGAGAGATATTTTTACTGGAACAAGGAACAGAGACAGGGGTGGGTCCCAAGAGGAGTACCCTTGTGTCATGGGCTGAGGAATCAACACTCCTCCTTTGGACTTGGCCTGCGTGTGTGGGGGCCCCTTATGCCTCAGGGACCAGGAGCTGCTTGGGGTGTGCAAAGGCAGCCACAGCATATAGCCCCATACATTTGGGCCAGACTCCAGGCTGGTCTGGATGAGCACTTTGGAAGTTTGGCAGTGAATTATAAAGAAAGCCTTCACCAGAGCTGAATGCCACAAACATAGACCAGTCACCACAGGCTACATGATCTTGGTTGTTCCATCCTGGGGAGCTCAACCAGGCTGGCCTGGTCACAGAAGGACCATGTAGCTCCAAGAAAACCCTGTATCCCAAGGCTAGAGGCCCAGAAAGTCTGCAGATGGCCATGTATGAGTCCTGGCTGATTGCAACCTCTGCAGCTGGAGGAGGGCTTTGCAGCTGGCTCTAAATCACCAGAGAGCATGTGCCACCTGCCAGACCTCATGTCAACCCGCCTGGCCAAGCACTGGAATTTGTTTTGGGTGGTTCAGTGGTAAAGAATCCGCCTGCTAATGCAGGAGCACCAGGAGGCATGAGTTTGATCCCTGGGTGGAGAAGATGCCCTGGAGGAAGAAATGGCAACCTACTCTAATATTCTTGACTGAGAAATCCCATGGACAGAGGGGCCTGAAGGCCCACATTCCATGGGGTTGCAAAGAGTCAGATACAACTGAGCACCCACACATTCTTAATGATGTAGTTATTAATAATATTTGTTCACTATAGAAACTCTGGCAAATACCTATAACGGAATAATACATATATGTGTGGGTATACTTCACCCATAAATCCTTCACCCATAATTAGCTACTATGGCTGACCCTTGAACAACATGGGTTTGAACTTGGCATGTCCAATTACAGGTGATTTTTTTTTGATAAATATAATTTCTGTGTTTTCACTTTGCAGATCTTTAAATTAACTAAGTGTAGCAAAAAGTTTGTGTCCAATTGGAGATTCTTTTCCTATTTCAATATCCTGCCTCCTTGGGTGAGTCATTTATCAATTCCTTTGTTCTGGAGGCAGAGATAACAGCACCCAGATTTCCGACTGCACAGAATGGGGAGGGAGGGCCCTGTGCCCCTAACCTCCACCTTGTTCAAGGGTCAACTGTATAAACAAATTGTATACCTCCTTCCAGATTTTCGAGGGTTTATTTACACCTCTCTTTCTTTGTTCATTTTATACACATTAATAAAACACCATCTTATGTGCCTACCAATTAAGATTAGTTAGGTACCTTTGCTGTTGTTGAGTCCCTAAGTCATGTCTGACTCCACACCGGCTCCTCTGTCCATGGGATTACCCAGGCAAGAACAGTGGAATGGGTTGCCATTTCCTACTCCAGGGATTCTTCTGACCCAGGGATCTAACTCACGTCTCCTGCATTGGCAGGCAGGATCTTTACCAGTGAGCCATCTAGGTACCTTTGAAGTTTCCAAATGCATTTCCTGTTCTTTTCCCTCCAGAAGTAACAACCACCCAGAACTTTATGTTAATTGGTTTCTCTATTTCCCTTATAGTTTTGCCAGATACCTACATAGATGTACATAGTTTTTAAGTTTCTTATAAATGAGTCCCTATTCTGATTTTGTGACTTCCTTTTTCTGTCTAATATTGAGTTTTTGCCATTCAGTCTCATTGAAATACATCACAATTAGTTTTTTGCTTTTGGATAGTATTACATTTTATAAATTTATTTTCATTTTATAAAGATACTAAAATTTATTTTTCTTTTCTTTTATTGATGGGCACTCTGGTTGTTTCCTGTTATTTCAAGAAATACCACTGTGGAACTGCTATACCTCTCTCCTTGTTCATACACACAATGTTTTCTCCAGGGGGCACTCTCCAGAGGGAAATGACTACTTCATAGAGTTTGTATATCATCAGTTTCACTAAACTGAATGTCAAATTGTTTTCCAAAGTTATTAGTGTCTGAGAGTTCCTATTGCTCCACGTCCTCAACAATACTTGCTATTGTCAGACTCTTTAATTTTAACCATTTTTGTGGGTGAGATTTGGTATATGATTGTACTTTTAATTTACGTTTCCTAATTACTGTGATTAACCATATTTCTATGTGTTTATTGGAATCATTATTCCTATTCTGTAAAATGCCTATTCATGTTGTTTGTTCATTTTTTAAAGCATTTTTATGGATTCTTGGACTTATTTATATATTCAGTTCTCTCTGTTGATCTATCTATCTATGCATCTATCTATCTAAAACTATACTTTCAAATCTAACTTCTTTAAACAAGAATAATAACTTACACTGGAAATTGATCTAGTTCCAGGGCCTTAAGTAACAAATATTTTTATTCTCCTTATGCTAATTTTATAAAGGACAAAACTAGATTCCATATCAGAAAAATATGATTTATCAAGTGGGGAAAAAAACCCTCCTCTACTGTCATTATTCACTTTACTACTTGGGAGATTGAAACAATGAATTTTTGTTTCTGAATAAGTTTTTCTCAACATTAAATTTCAGCAAGGAAAAAAAGTTGAGTGGACTTTCCTCTCAGTCCAGTGGTTAAGATTCTCCACTGAAGGGGCTTCAGTTTTGATCCCTAGGTGAAGGAACTAAGATCCCACATACCATCACAGTCAAAAGATAAATAAAAATAAATTTGTTTTTAAAGTATAGCTCAATCACTTTGGTGTACAATAGTAGCTAACACAGCATTGTAAAGCAACTATATTCCAATAAAAATTTTAAAACTATATGTTCACACACAAAAGAAAGTTGAAAACCGTAGCCCTTCATAGTCACTTCTTTTAAAAAATGTATCTGAGTCATATGCTCTCTAGGGCCCATTCTCCCCTAGTTTGGCTTAGGGTACCTGAAAAAAAGTAAGATGTGCCTGCAACTGGATGGATACAGTGTAGTCCTGAGATTCACCCAGCCATCTTCTAACTAAGCACTTTCCAGCCGCAGGGCAGAAGGGGCTTTCCCTCAATGGTCAATACCTTCTCAGTAGAGCACCTACATTCCATCCATTGGATGTGCCAGACCCTTGGACAGAGTGCAAGAAAGGACACTGCATTCTAAAACCACCCTTCAGGGCTTACAATTCTGTAAGAAAGACAAATAAGTGATAGAACATATTTGCAAAGAATAAAACAAGACACTACAAGAAAGCAATGGAAAGCTGTCACAATTTTAAGTGTTGGACTAAAACTGAAGATGACAAAGGATCAAAGGAAGAAATGTGTGCTCTTGGCTCCATCTCAAGTCAAGTCTTTGACTCGGCATTTTCCTTACCTCCAACCCCTGTTTCCTCCCAAGACCAATAGATCAGATTCAGGGTGGCCTGGGTCAGGTTCTCCCATACATCCAGACTCATGGTGTGGTCTTTCGTCCACCTCCCATTCACTGGGGTCTCCTCAGTCTCTGAGATGGAAATACAGAGTTGCCCCCCACCTTGGAAATTTTCACTTTCATTCAAGCCTCAGTTCAGCACTCTCAAGATACGATTTAGGGGAACTGGAAGTGCCACTCAGCAAAAAGATATTGGGCCCTTTCCTGGGCCACATCAGTGTCTTGCTATTTCCCTAAACAAGTGCTGAACCTGGTATCCTTCTAGGGTACTGTCCATCCCCCGAAGTTATAACTTACTAAGAGCTTCTTGAAAGTGGCCCTTGACAATGAATCATGAGGTGGTAGTTGAATTCCAGATCCAAGTGGCCTGATAACCACACCTTCTTGGGATAATCTGCTTCAGTGATTTTCAACTAGGAGAGCTGTCCCTTCCCAGGACATCTAGTAATGTCTGGAGATATGTATGGTTGTCACACTAGTGGTGGTAGGGGAGTGCTACCACCATCTACTGATAGAGACCGAGGATGCTACTAACATCCTAGAATGCAGGGGTCCCCAAACCCCAGGCCACGGGCCAGTACTGGTCATCATACTGGACAGCATACCAGTCCCCAACCCCCAGGCTTAGCCAGCCAGTTAAGAACCCAGTCACACAGCAGGAGGTGAGCGAGTGAGTGAAGCTTCATCTGTGTTTATAGCCACTCCCCATTGCTCACATTACTGCATTATCACAGTGTAATAATAATAGAAATAAAGGGGACAATAAAGGTAACGCACTTGAGCCATCCCAACGCCATCCCCCACTCAGCCCATGGAAAAACTGTCTCCCATGTAACCAGTCCCTGGTGCCAAAAAGGTTGAGGATCATTGCTACAATGCAGAGGATAACCCCCATCACAACTATCAACCAGCCCCAAAATTTGTAGTGTCCAGCTTGAGAAACTGATCTACTCCTGACTAGCCCAGGCTGGAGAAACTACAGGTCGTTGACACCTAGACATGACTCTCAGCTCATGTCTTAATAGGTATGAGCTTCTTTGGTTATTCTTAAGCCAGTTCCTACAGTCACACCTGGACCCAGGACGCTGGAGAGGGAACCAGAGGTCCCATGGCTGAGTCAGTGACTCTGCTCCCTCTGAGGGCTCAGTTTGTGATTTGAATTCTCACCAACGTGATATTCATGAAAAGTATTCTGGCTGCAGTCCAATCCTTGGGGTGACAAACTTGTAAATGGCATAGACAATGACAAGGGCTCCTCTGCATTTCATTTTGTGATTATGATTTTTTTCATTATTACTGTTGTTTAGTTGCTAAGTCATGTCCAACTTTTTTGCAACCACATGAACTATAACCCACCAGGTTCCTCTGTCCATGGGATTTCCCAGGCAAGGATACTGGAGTGGGTTGCCATTTTCTGCTCCAGGTGATCTTCCTGACCCAGGGATTGAACCCTCGTCTCTTGTTTGGCAGGTGGATTCTTTACCACTGATCCACCAGGGAAGCCTGATATTTTCATTAAATAGTACTAAACAATATCATCTGCTTATACTCAATCATTCGTTCAGTCGACAGATATTTGCTGTGTGCCCACTGGGGCCAAGCACCATGCTGTATGAGATGAATGGCAATTTCCCAAGTCCACTGACCTACACCACAGCCCCTATAGCAGGACTTCTTGATGAGGTGAGATGGAGGGCTGGGGGCTTATTAAATTGCAGATGCTTGGGTCTCCCTTCAGAGATTCTGATTTTACAAGTCAGGAGGATGCTCAGGAATCTGTATTTTTACCTAACACTTGTGGTGGCTTCTGACACAGGCTAACCATGGGACCATGGTTTAAGAAACACTGGTTGATATCACATGAAATCTACCCAACCTAATCCCAAGTCTGAGATTATGTAGACCTGCACTCTAATGTGGTAATGTCCTATATGCTGAAAAATACCCTTAATTATTTAATCAATTAATCATTTAACCATTAATTGTCTCATTTCCCATTTTTTAAACAGAAGGAGAATAAGACTGAAATACAGATGAGGAGAGGGTAGAATGACCCCACATAAAGAGAAGCAAGACACTTTCAAAGGAACAGAACTATAGAAATTTTACTTCTAAAAGCAAATTTTTATGACATACAATAGAATGAGCATTAGCCAAGTACCTTGCTATCAACAGTAGTTAGGAGAAAAGTCTCTGATTATATAAAATCTCTCCTTATTCTCTGAACCAACCTGCAATAGTTCCCAGCTTGATTAGAGACCACTAATCCTCTCTGGTTACCGAGATAAATGGCTTCTCTGATTACTCTCAATTTTTTTTTTCAAATCTTTTCTTAGACCTGTATCATTAACACTCAGATATGTGACTTTTTGCAACAAACCCTTTGTTTTAGTAGCACATTAACCATCATTAGAAGTTCAAGTTAGACTTGTTCCAAACTGAACATGTCTAAGTCATTAGAAACACCTTAACACTTGTCTATGTCTAGTATCAAGGAAGTTATCTCACTATACATGTATAGGGGTAAAACACAGGGAATCATTTCCAACCCAATTGCTCTATTGTAAATTACTGTGATCAATTTAATGGTAGAACAAACCCATATAAAGAAACTGATGATAACAATTATGGAACAGATTAATATCAAAGGATCACATGGTGGACCTAGAGATAATCATACTGAGTAAAGTAAGCCAAAGGAAGACAAATATCATATGATATTGGTTATATGTGGAATCTAAAAAATGATATAAATGTATGCTCAATATCTTATCAAAACCTATAGTGGAAGATGATGTAAAAAAAAGAATACACACACACACACAACCGAATCATTTTGCTGTATACCTGAAACTAACACAACATTATAAATCAACTGTATTTCAATAACAATTCATTTTAAAAAATATATCACCAATATTGTCAATGAGAAGAGGTCAGAATTAAAGGTCAGAGTATCTCAGAAAGCATACCAGAGTCCCTTAATTTAATTTATCTAGAATGCATCTATTTCAGCTCCTCTAGATTTCCTTTCCATTCTATCCTTTTTAATTAAAAGTGTCTTTACCTTCAATGCCTGTATGTTCCTGTTTGTCCACACTGTTTACTTTTTGCTACAAGTAACACCATTTCAGCCCAAGTCCACAAAGGTCTGGCGACCCAGTGGGCTCACAAAACAGAACAGATCAAACACTTCCAAGACTCTGTCAAAATCCACTCATACATGGATGTGTCCAAACAGGAGGGAAATTATCCTTCCAAGATAAACAGAGAAAAACTCACCATGTTTTGTGAGATCTGTAGCCTTAGACCACGCCAAGTACCCCAGATCCCACACACCAAGAAGCTCCATTCCCACCACCTCCAAACAAACCAAAAAAAAAAAAAAGAAGCCTTCCCCTGGTGCTTGGGGACTTTGAGCCAATATATCAATCTGAATGCAAATTTCACCCCACACCCAGCTTTGCCCAGAGATCCACTTTTAAGCAGACTATGCTCCCTGCAGACCAACATGCAAATGGTGGGAACTCAAGTGTAAGAACCACAAAAGCAGCAAAAAGACGTTGACCATACCTATTTTGCCAGCCTCCCCTCGCAGGTTGAAATCCCAGTTTCTTGGCAACTTCAGGGACATTTTGCTTCTGGTCTGGGTGAGTCGCTGCTGAAGCGGGGAGTCTGCCACAATTCACGCCCTTCTCGGCTTTTTGGTCTTCTTGCCTCTCGAGCTTGTGTGTGTGTGTGTGTGTGTGTTTTCCCCTTTACGATTGCTTCACAAGCAATCTTGGGTTTGAGGTTGATCTGCCCAAGTATCTTCTCCTTTCTCAGATGAAAGGTCCATCCATCTGTCACGGGGGGGGGGCACCCAAGCCCTCCCACGGTCCCTCGGGGGGCTGGTGCCTTGTGAAGTGTACACCCTGCTTCTCTTGCTTTCAGTATTACCAGAAATATCCCAGTTGACACTTCGCTCTGCGTCATGGGAAGCAAAGCTCCTGTTCAAAAGAATCTCAGGCCTCACTGAGGCGAGGTCGTGATAAACAACGGCTGCCTCTTGGCTTTTTTTTTTTTAACTGTCTGCTTCCTTGCATTTGAGGAAGTGGGTGGCTGTTCAGTGTAGATGATACACTGAGCTCTGAAGCGCTTTCTTCAGAGAATAGGTTTTAGAAGTGCTTATATAAGTAGAGTAAGTGCTGCTGGGCTATAAACCTTATAGGTTTGATTAAAACTCCAAGACTCTGGCCTCTAAGCCTCCTTTCTCACTGAACAGACTGCACTTCCAAAAATGATCAGTAAGACAATCAGCACTCCCCCAAAGGCACCCTCTTTGAGTTCTTCCTGCTATAAGGCCCACATGGTAAATTCTCCACCTGCTCTGGGTAAAGGTTCCAAGTGATCTCAACCTGATGTCAGGAGGATTCTGATGTATTTAAGTCAACGTTAGCTAAGTAGACCCACTTAGGTGTTACAACGGTTCTTGACCTTGTGTACAGGCTGTGGGTTTGGGAATCAGACTGATAAGTGTTCAAAACTCAGTTTTTCCACTTTTTAGTGCTATAGCTTATAATAAGCAACTGACTCTCTCTGGGCCTCAGTATCCTCAGCAGTAAAATAGGCTGATAATAACCATGAATGCACAGAGCTGTGAAGGCACCTAGTACACACAGTGGGTGCACCACAAACGTATTTCAATCCTTATTCCATTTAGTTCGGTTCCATGACAAGCTTTCATATGTTCAACTGGGCTGGACTAACTTAATGATTAAGTACTTGGGCCCAGAGCCAGACTGCTTGTGTTCGAATCCTGGCCCAACCACTCTCTAGCTGTATGAGTTTGGACAAGTTTCCTGACTACTCTGTACTTCAATAGTCTTATCTGTAAATGAGGTAAACAATAGGACCTACTTCACAGGGCTGTCATGAGGCTTAATAAAGATAGTAGGTAATAAGACTAATGAGGCCATAAGGTAATGGGGCTAATAAAGCAATAGGTAAGAAGGCTCACAAGAGTTGCTGCTGGCCAGCATACTAGCTGCACACCTTTGGTTCATTCTTTCTTCCACTCTCCTAGAAGACTCTGCCGTACTTTCTTCTTTGCCTCCCACATGCTCACTCTGTTGGTGACCTGGCTTCCTGTTTCACTGAGAAAGTTGATGCAATGGAGGAGAATGTCTGTAAGCTCCCACCACTGTAGGTCCCCCCTCCACGCAGGAAGGCTCACACACTCAATCTTCTCCTGGCTACAAAGGATGAATCATGTCACCACTCTTCCATCTTTACCGCATCATCAATTTCTTCTCTCTTGGATCGTTCCTACCAGCATTCAAACTTATTCTTTTTCGTCCTATAGTTTTAAAAAATCTTGGTGCTTCTTCCCCCTTTGGTTATGGCTCTATTTCTCTCCTTCATTTCTGAGCAAAGTTTACATAAGAATTGTATGTATTTGCAAATATCTGTCTTATTATTCTCTTCTGAATCTCTTTCGTTGATCTTTTGATCCCATGACTCCCCCAACTATATTCTTATCAAGGACATTGATGACATCACTGTCACTGAACCCACTGGTCAGTTCCGCCTGTCATTTCACTTTGGACACATTTGATTAATTTCTCCAGCTCCAGGCCCACTCTCCACTTGGTGCCAAGGACTCCTTTCTGGCATGGTTGTTTGCCTGTCTTTCTGTCCCATCTCCATATCCTTGCTGACTCCATCTCACCTCTCTGAATTCTAAACATTGGAAGAAACCAGGACGCACTCAGTGAACTTTTTTTCCATCTATACCCACACCTCAGTGAGCTCATTTCAAGGCTTGCATGCTATGCATCTGCTGACTCCTTCAATGTAGATTTCCAGCCCAGATCACTCCCTGAACCCCCCAGTCATACATATCTCTGCTCATATAATGAATAACCATCTCAAACAAAACTGTTCCAAAATGTATGTTTGGGGAACCAGGCTGAAGGAGCAAGGGTGAGCTGAGGCATATCCTTCTTGTGAGTGAAAAGACTGTAAGAGGGAAGAACCACAGGAGCACATTTAAAGCTTCTGTTCTTATCATATCTGCTCACATTCCAGTGGCCAACACATATCACATGACCAAGTCCAAAGTCAGTGAGACAGGAAATACAGTCCTGAGGGGGAGGGGGAAGAAGGGAGGAGAGACTAAAAGAAACTGATCAATACTCCAATCCATCCCACCAACCGGCTCATTCAGCCACCTTCCAACCACCCCAGGGGTGCTGGATGCCTCTGAACTTGACTCAGCCAACTGCACATTTCACAGCCCCCATTCTGCATGACTGCAGCCCAAGCCAAACAACACTATTCTTTTTCTGTCCTCCCTTGCAGGGGGCGTGGGGAGGGGGTACGGGTAGATAGCCATCCTGAGCTCAGCCCAGCAGCATCTCGACAGGGAACTTGATATCACCCAAAGTTTCAGTCCTGAGACCTTAAACTCAAGGACTCTGAAAATATCTTAAAGGTAGCATGTAGAAACATGCAGAGAACTTCCCTTACTCTTCAGGGTACGTTCCTATAAGTCTTGGAAAAACTCGTGACTGATGGGGAAGTTGCTTGTGAATACTCAGAAAGGCAGCCAACAGAAAAGCACCCCGGAAAGGCCCAGCCCAACTGCCTGGCCTCCAGGAGCCTGCTCTGGGGCCGTCCGCTGCCAGGGTAGACGGCAGCACCACTGCAGTGTGCTCCCCGATTCCTGGGCTCCAGAAAATGAAGAACTAGATGTCTTGTCTGGTTCCAAAGATTGAATCAGCATCTGCAACAGCAAAAGGAAAAGCAAACATTCATTCATGCAATTGCTCATTGAACGCTAACCAGCTATTGAGAACTTAATTTACATATGCATCAATATACAGAAGAGGAACTGAAAAGCCTCTTGATGAAAGTGAAAGAGGAGAGCGGAAAAGTTGGCTTAAAGCTCAACATTCAGAAAACGAAGATCATGGCATCTGGTCCCATCACTTCATGGGAAATAGATGGGGAAACAGTGGAAACAGTGCCAGACTTTATTTTTTTAGGCTCCAAAATCACTGCTGATGGTGACTGCAGCCATGAAATTAAAAGACGCTTACTCCTTGCTTCTTTTCAATACAGGTTGGATCTATCGTAAAAGTTTTCGTCTCTGTAATGAAACGGCTGATTCCAGGCAGATCAGTTCCGATACCAAATTCCTGTGGTCATGTATGGATGTGAGAGTTGGACTGTGAAGAAGGCTGATCGCCGAACAATTGATGCTTTTGAAGTGTGGTGTTGGAGAAGACTCTTGAGAGTCCCTTGGACTGCAGGGAGATCCAACCAGTCCATTCTGAAGGAGATCAACCCTGGGATTTCTTTGGAAGGAATGATGCTAAAGCTGAAACTCCAGTACTTTGGCCACCTCATGTGAAGAGCTGACTCATTGGAAAAGACTCTGATGCTGGGAGGGATTGGGGGCAGGAGGAGAAGGGGACGACCGAGGATGAGATGGCTGGATGGCATCACTGACTCAATGGATGTGAGTCTGGGTGAACTCCGAGAGATGGTGATGAACAGGGAGGCCTGGCGTGCTGCGATTCATGGGGTCGCAAAGAGTCGGATACGACTGAGCGACTGAACTGAACTGAATATACAGTATTTGTCTTTCTCTTTCTGACTTATTTCACTCTAAATAATAGGCTCCAGTTTCATCCATCTCATTAGAACTGGTTCAAATGCATTCCTTTTTATACCTGAGTAATATTCCATTATGTATATGTATCCATTCATCTGCCAATAGACATCTAGGTTGTGGTTCGTTTTTTAAATCTTTATTGAATTTGCTACAATATTGCTTCTGTTTTATGTTTGGTTTTTTGGGTATGCTGCTGCTGCTGCTGACCAGGGATCAAACCCACACCCCTGCATTGGAAGGTGAAGTCTTAACCACTGGACCATCAAGGAAGCCCCAGGACTTAATTTTTTACTGGATATTGGAGGAATGTTCATGTTCAGAATGTTAAACAAGCCGTTCTTGTTTCACGTTCAACTTACAGTCTTGAGAGAGAATAATTAAGTAAACAATTAAATATGACACGAGAAGGGGAATGTTGAATTGAAAGTTTGGGAAACATGAGACTTTACCTTGGAGGGGCCTAATTGGGCCTTAGGGAGTTAGGGAAGGCTTCCTGGAGGAAGTGTCTTTTAAGGCTTCATGAATGAGTTAGGGAAGCAAAAGGGTTTAAATGTTTTCTAGATGAAACAAACAGCATGCAAGAGGACAGAAGCAAGAAAGAACTCATCAGGTTGCTCCTAAAAAGGATAAAAGAGGAAGGATGGAGGAGAGGTGAAGCTGGGGAGAGAGACCAGGGCTGGATCAGGGCTGGATCCCTGGAAAGAGGTTTGACTTTACACGGGAGGAAATAGAAGCCACTGGGGAGCTTTTTATTGGGATAAGGATGGGGAGGCTGGGACAGACATCCAAGGGAGAGTGAGAGTGAAAGACGGCAGAAGGGAGAAAAAAGATGCCCATGGTCCTGGCCCCTGTCCCTGCAGAGATAGAGGCTCCAGTCACAGAGATGGGGAGTGGACAGAAAGAGTGAGGGTTTCTAATGAGGAAGGAGAGATACCCCAGGGAGAAGACGGTGGGCTCTGTCAGTCTGGGGCAGGTTGGAGCTACTAGATGCTAAGAGCAGATGTTCTGCTGGTGTGAGAGTCCAGAGCTCACATTCATCTGTTCCCCACTTCACTCCATAAACATTTATCCAGGACTGTGCTGGATGAATGCTGAGTAAACAGGATGATTAACAACCTGCTTAATCCTCAAATGACTCAGGAGAGAGAAGTGTAAACATCACAGCAATGTCATTGGAGGCATAAAAATAGTGCGCACACAGGGTAGGGTGAGAGCAGGAAATGTGAGCTCTGCTTGGGTGGCCAGGGTGGCTTCCCAGAAGAGGTGACCCAGGAGAGACCAGGCAGACAAGGAGCAGGGCTGGCGCGCGGGAAGATGTTCTGGCTGATGAAAGAGCAGAGAGCTGCTACAACAGGAAACCCATTTAGGGAAGTACCCGGAGCGGTATATGGCTGCGGGGTAAGGCTGGAGGAAGGAAAAAAGGACCAAAGGGGCAGGGCCTCAGGCACTGGCTGAGGGGTTGGACTCTACCCTGAGGTGAGAGTCAACAGTGGATTTTTTAAACATTTCTTTTATTGTTATTTTTACCATTAGAGATGTCCATGCAAGTTTTTAAATTTTTATTTATTTTAATTGGAGAATAACTAGTTTACAATATTGTGGTGGGATTTGCCATACATCGACATGGATCAGCCATGGGTGCTCCCAAAACCCCCCATCCTGAACCACTCCTGCCACCTCCTTCCCCACCCCACCCCTCTGGGTTGTCCCAGAGTACTGGCTCTGAGTGCTCTGCTTCATGTATCGCACTTGCACTGGTCATCTATTTTACATATGGTAATATACATGTTTCAATGCTATTTTCTCATATCGTCCCACCCTCGCCTTCTCCCACATCATCCAAAAGTCTGTTCTTTACATCTGTGTCTCTTTTGCTGCCTTGCATATAGGATCGTCATTGCTGTCTTTCTAAATTCCATATATTTAAATAAATATAAAGACAATAAAAGTCACTGCTACTGTTTAAGATGTAATGAAAATGTTTTTCATTCTCTGTCTTCTCTGTGGATGTAGTGTATGTGTATATGTATTTTTATCTTTATTAGGGAATAATTGACAAATATAATTACTTATATTTGTACACTGAAAGTGTACAATGTGAGGATTTGATATTCATATACATTCTACATGTGTGATTACTAAGATTAAGATTATGCACACACCCATCATCTCATATAGTTAACGTCCTTACTCTGTGTGTGTGTGTGTGTGTCTGTGTCTGTGTCTGTGTGTGTGGTCAGAACGCCTAAGATCTACTCTTCAGTTCAGTTCAGTTCAGTCGCTCAGTCGTGTCCGACTCTTTGCGACCCCATGAATTGCAACACGCCAGGCCTCCCTGTCCATCACCATCTCCTGGAGTTCATTCAGACTCATGTCCATCGAGTCCGTGATGCCATCCAGCCATCTCATCCTCGGTCGTCCCCTTCTCTTTCTGCCCCCAATCCCTCCCAGCATCAGAGTCTTTTACAGTGAGTCAATTCTTCTCATGAGGTGGCCAAAGTATTGGAGTTTCAGCTTTAGCATCATTCCTTCCAAAGAAATCCCAGGGTTGATCTCCTTCAAAATGGACTGGTTGGATCTCCTTGCAGTCCAAGGGACTCTCGAGAGTCTTCTCCAACACCACAGTTCAAAAGTATCAATTCTTCGGCGCTCAGCCTTCTTCACAGTCCAATTCTCACATCCATACACGACCACAGGAAAAACCATAGCCTTGACTAGATGGACCTCAGTCGGCAAAGTTATGTCTCTGCTTTTGAATATACTATCTAGGTTGGTCATAACTTTTCTTCCAAAGAGTAAGCGTCTTTTAATTTCATGGCTGCAGTCACCATCTAGAGTGATTTTGGAGCCCCCCAAAATAAAGTCTGACACTGTTTCCACTGTTTCTCCATCTATTTTCCATAGAGTGATGGGACCAGATGCCATGATCTTCGCTTTTCGAATGTTGAGTTTTAAGCCAACTTTTTCGCTCTCCTCTTTCACTTTCATCAAGAGGCTTTTTAGTTCCTCTTCACTTTCTGCCATAAGGGTGGTGTCATCTACATATCTGAGGTTATTGATATTTCTCCCGGCCATCTTGA
>SJYT01064673.1:185703-218036 GCA_006410635.1 Cephalophus harveyi
GGACTTAAGTCTCCTGCTTCTGGTTTTCAGTTTTATTTTTACAATAGCCTCAAGACTTCTCCATCTATACAGCACTGATGATAAAACAACTAGGTTAAAGATGAAAGGTTTCTCCACATTGAGGGACACCCAGAGAGGTTCACTGAGTTACATGGAGAAGAGAAGAGGGAGGGGGTAGTTAGAGGTGACTGGGATGAGATGAGGTGGGATCAAAAGAGGAGAGAGCAAGCTAGCCAGTAATCACTTCCTTATGTGTCTCCACAGTCTGGACCGCTCAGAGGTGTTCACGAAATTATACAGGGAAGAGGAGAGGGAGGAAGTAGACGGAGGTGGCCAGGAGGATAAAAGAGGGAAATAAAAAGGAGAGAGACAGATCCAGCCAGTAACCAGTTCCCTGAGTGTTCTCCACTGTCTGGAACACACAGAGATTCACAGAGTTGGGTAGGGAAGAGAAGGGGGCGGGAAGAGACAGAGGCCACCTGGTGGAGAAAAAGGAGAGTCCAAAGGGGGAGAATGGTCTAGCCAGTAATCTCGCTCTCAGGTAAAACTGGGTACTCAAGATTAGGTTTTAAAGTGTACAAAATTGACAACAAATACCAAAAAGCAAGGGTTAAAAATCTGGAGTAGAGACTGGATTTTCAAAAATACAATATTAAAGAAAAGAAGCAGAAGAAGAAGGAAAAAAAAGAAAAAGAAAAAAAAAAAAGCCACAAGAATTATTAAAAAAACAACAACATCAACCACAAAAAAGACTATATATGGTGTTTGCTTTAAAAATAGGGTCTCCCTGTTCTTTTTTTTTTTTTTTGGAAAAGTAATAGTAGGTTATAAAAATAAAAATTAGAGAAATAGAGGACCTAAAATTCAAGAAAGTTAAAAAAAAAGAAGAAAAAACATTCACGCAACAACATCAACATAAAAAAAAAAAAGAATGCTTGTAAAAATAGTAAAGATACATCTGGCCCTTTCTCAGGTGTTGTGGGCAGTGTGGGGTCACTTCCAAGGCGGTTCCCTCTGGTTAACTTCTTTTTGCTGATCTCTTCAGTGTCTGATTTCCGTCTTGACTCAGGGAGGGCAGTGGTGGACACTTTTTTTTTTTTTTTAGGCTCACTTGTTCAGTCGCGCTGTGGAGAGGGAGGGATGCTGCAAACAAATATTACTGGCGTGTGCCTGCAGTGTCTCATTCGCACTTGGCATGCCCCTGCTCACGGCGCACACCACTCAGGCTCTAAGTTGCTCAGCCGGGGAACCGTCTGAGGCTGGTCCTAGGCTTCATGCACCTCCCTGGTCTAAGCCGCTCAGGCTCAGCACTCAGGTAGCCTTCAGAGACGCATATTTGGTTGGGCCTGCGTTTTGTGCCCTTCCCAGGTCCAAGTAGACTGCAGTGTCTCATCCGCACTTGGCATGCCCCTGCTCACGGCGCACACCACTCAGGCTCTAAGTTGCTCAGCCGGGGAACCGTCTGAGGCTGGTCCTAGGCTTCATGCACCTCCCTGGTCTAAGCCGCTCAGGCTCAGCACTCAGGTAGCCTTCAGAGACGCATATTTGGTTGGGCCTGCGTTTTGTGCCCTTCCCAGGTCCAAGTAGCTCAGGAGTTTGGCGAGCGCAGGTGCTGCGACTGGTCGCCTTTCCCTGCTGCTGTTTTCTGGGTGTACCGCTGGCGTTCCTTCTCAGGCGGGTGATGACTGTCCAGAAGCCCCAGAAGTCTTAAGTTAACAAAGAAGCCTGCTTGCATTTTGGTAGGTAATGTCTCTCTTGGGCTGCGATTGTCCCCTTCCAGCCCTTAAGGCTCTGCCTGCCTGTCACCGGAGGGGGATGGTCTGCAGCCGGCTATTTCCGTTCCGTCCTTTGTTCTGTGCGTGGTCCTGGCAGTGTCTTATGTTCGAGTGTTTCGCGTGGTAGCTATCCCACAGTCTGGATTGCTAGCCCAAATTAGTTCTCTCTGGTCACACGCGGGCTCTCTGGTCACACGCCGGGAGGGCGTTCCAGCGCGATTCTTTGCAGCCTGCTCCAGCCGCAGCCTGATTCTTAAAAAGCGCTGCAGTCTGCGCCTCCCGCGCCTCCCTGCCCAGCCCCCACTTGTTAGTGGCGGATGCAGGCGTCTGCGCTGCTTTTCCACTGGGGGAGTTACTGTTGCACTCGTAATCTGTTGGTTTTAGTTATTTATTTATTTTTCCTTCCTGTTATGTTGCCCTCTGTGCTTCCAAGGCTCGCCCCAGACTCGGCAGCGAGAATGTTTCCTGGTGTTTGGAAACCTCTCTTCTTACGAGTCTCTTCCTGGGACGGGACTCCCTTCCCGGGACAGAGCTCCCTCCCTACCTCCTTTGTCTCTTTTTTCGTCTTTTATATTTTTTCCTACCTGTTTTTGAAGCCAATGATCTGCTTTTCTGGGTGTCTGATGTCCTCTGCCAGCATTCAGAAGTTGTTTTGTGGAATTTACTCAGCGTTGAAATGTTCTTTTGATGAATTTGTGAGGGAGAAAGTGGTCTCCCTGTCCTATTCCTCTGCCATCTTGGGACCGCCCATCCTCTCCACTTTCCTGTTGAGAGCGGCTACTCCTGAGATTCGACGGGAATGCTGGGAATCTTTTGCCAACAAATCAGGGAAAGGNTGTGGAATTTACTCAGCGTTGAAATCTTCTTTTGATGAATTTGTGAGGGAGAAAGTGGTCTCCCCGTCCTATTCCTCCGCCATCTTGGGACCACCTCCTGATATGGATATGTTTAAATTATACTCACATTAAAAAAATACCGTGTTTCAGTCTCATTCAAAATAATGTAGATGTTCTTAGTTTACAAATCCAATTAAGTTTTTAACCAAGTTCTAAATTGTTTGTTAATTGTTCTCCCTAGTGTTCTTTTTACACTTACAGCAAAAGAAATGTGATTGCACACCCTTTTAAAACCAGAGGAAGCTATAGCTCTGCTCCCCTCAGCCCATACTGGCTCCAGGGAGAAGCTGGGGAGGGGAGGTCTCCTCTCCTGTCCAGTGACCACCTGGAACGGGATACGGTCTCATCTACTGTGACTGCCTCTGTACCTGACCCAGTCCTCAGTACCAGTCCAGTGAAAGAATGAACAACTTAAAGTCAGCTCACTGGCCTTTTGAGCTCTCATTAGAATTCTGAGATGGCCAATAGGCATATGAAAAGATGCTCAACATCACTATTAGAGAAATGCAAATCAAAACTACAATGAGGTACCACCTCACACCAGTCAGAATGGCTATCATTAAAAGGTCTACAAATAACAAATGCTGGACAGGGGGCGGAGATCTGTACACCACTGGTGGGAATGTAAATTGGTGTAGACACTATGGAAAACAGTATGGAGTTTCCCCCAAAAAACTAAATATAGAGTTGCCATATGATTCAGCAATCCCACTCCTGGGCATATGCCCAGACAAAAGTAAAGTTTTAAAAGATACATGCATCCCTATGTTCAAGCAGCACCATTTAGCCAAGACATGGAAACAACCTAAATGTCTGTTGACGGATGAATGGATAAAGAAAATGTGGTGCACACATAGAATGAATATTACTCAGCTTTCAAAAAGAATGAAATAATGCCATTTGCAGCAACTTGGATAGACCTAGAGATTATCATACTAAGCAAAGTAAGTCAGAAGGAAAAAGCCAAAAGCATATGATATCAGTTACNACCTAAATGTCCGTTGACGGATGAATGGATAAAGAAAATGTGGTGCACACATAGAATGAATATTACTCAGCTTTCAAAAAGAATGAAATAATGCCATTTGCAGCAACTTGGATAGACCTAGAGATTATCATACTAAGCAAAGTAAGTCAGAAGGAAAAAGCCAAAAGCATATGATATCAGTTACATGTGGAATCTAAAATACTATACAAATCAACATATCTGTGAAACAAAAACAGACTCACAGATATAGACAACACACGTGTGGTTGCCAAGGGGGAGAGAGAGTAGGGGAGGGAAGGAAAGAAAGTTTGGGATTAGCAGAAGCAAACTATTATATATAGGATAGAAAAACAACAACAAGGTCATACTGTATAGCACAGGGAACTAAGTTCAATATTTTATGACAAACCATAATGGAAAAGACTAAGAAAAAGACTATATATATATATAGTCTTCCAGAATTTTCCAGGATTTTCTGGAAACTATAAACATATATGACTGAGTCTGAGTGAACTCCAGGAGTTGGTGATGGACAGGGAGGCCTGGCGTGCTGCGATTCATGGGGTCGCAAAGAGTTGGACATGACTGAGCGACTGAACTGAACTTAGCTGTACAGAAGAAATTAACACAGCCCTGTAAACCAACTAAACTTCAATAGAATTTAAAAAAATTAAAATAAACAAAAATAAAATTCTGATATGCATTTGCAAAAAGAAAAAAAAAGAATATACAGGGACTTCCCTGGTGGTCTAGTGGTTAAGACTTCACCTTCCAATGCAGGGAGTGAGGGTTCAATTCCTATCCAGGAAGCTAAGATCTTACGTGACTTGTGGCCAAAAAAACCAAAACATAAAACAGAAGCAGTGTTGTAACAAACTCAATAAAGACTTTAAAAATGGTCCACATTAAAAAAGAAATCATAAAAAAGAATATACACACATTCCTACTTTGAAAGCATAATATCAGTCAATTCTTTTTCTGTGTTCCAGAAATAATCCTCTATCCCTTTGAAGTAGTTTTTAGACCCATTAAAAGTTATGTCCATGAACATTTTGTTTCACAAAATTGAGATTTTCTGTATTGCAGAATGTTGTCTTATTTACATATTCTATCATAAGAATTCTCTTGCACCATTAGCTGTATTTTTTTTTTAGAAACATGTGCTTCTGTGCTAAGTTGCTTCAGTTCTGAATGACTCTGTGATCTCATGTAGCCCGCCAGGCTCCTCTGTCCATGGGGTTCTCCAGGCAAGAGTACTGGAGTGGGTTGCCATGTCCTCCTCCAGGGGATCTTCCCAAGGGAACCCTTGTCTGTTACTTCTCCTGCATTGGCAGGCAGGTTCTTTACCCCTAGGGTCACCTGGAAACCCTTTTAGAAGCACATGGACACTGTAAATATTGGGGCAGGTAGCCACTGGTCTTAAGTGGTTTGCAATGAGGAGTTGGGGCTTTGGATCAGGAAACCCAAAGGATATAATCTTTCTCTGTAGCCAACTTTGTCTATTAATGTTGTTTGTGTAAAGCATGTGTCCATGATAGAATTCTAGTATCAAATTTAGAAGGTTATTTCTGAGTGTGGGAGTTGTAGAAAAGACAGAGAAGAAGAGAGAAGTGAATGTAGAGGGAAGATTTGGCTGCATCCAATGGAGACCCATGTGGAATGAGGGGAGTAGGGGCTGGAGGCTGGTGATCTGATCCAGACAATGTTGGGCAACCCACTGGGCTTGAGGCTCAGCCCTGCGGGTGAGCAGGGGGTCTGCTGGTAACAGTCAATGCAGATTACCACACATTTTTGTATCTCCTTCCAGGCACATGGTGGGGTGGCATTTTCCTGGAAGGAAAATATATCTCTTCTAGGAGGAAGCTTTAAGAGCTAGTTCAGTTTCCCATGTTCCTTCTGCCCCAGTGACTGGCAAGGGTCCAAAGAGTGGCGGAACCATCCTGGGCCCAGAGCAAGGATGACACAGACCAGAGCCCATGACTGACCTGTAATGGACACTCTTCCTTTGAAGGAGGAAGCAGAGTAGACTCATGGTCCTTGCAGGGGCTGATATGATGCAGACAGATGTTCTGGGTAATGGTATTTGCCCCCGTGGACCCAGATATTAATTTAGAACCAGAGATGAAAGAGGCTGCGCCTTCAAAGAGGCTAGAGTGATCTTTCCCAACAGAATATATCAGAGGGTCATAGGCGCTTCTAGGAACCACAAAGTACAGACCTGATGTGGGCCCCAGTGGTAACTACCACATTAATGTTACTGTGAACGCTAGGAGTGGGACCCCAGAGTACTTGAGTAGCACTAGAGAAGAAATTCCAGCCTGGGGCCAGAGAGCGTGAGCTAGGGTCCCACCTGTCATGGTTAACTTCTTGTGTGAAGTGACTATGGTACCCAGTTATTTGATTAAACATCTGATCTAGATGTTGCTCTTAAGATATTTTATAGATGTGATTGACAGCTGCAATCAGTAATCCTTAATCCTGATTTCTTACTTTAAGTAAAGATTACTCTTGAAAATGAGTGGGACTCAGTTGAAGGCCTTTAGAGTAGGAACAGGTTTTCCAGGGAAGAAGAAATTCTGTCTCAGGATTGCAAAGTTAACTCCTGCTGAATTTCCAGCTTGCTGGCTGGCCTGACAAGTTTAAGATTTGCCAACCCTCACCATCGTGTGAGCCAATATATATTCCTTCATATAAAACTCTTATAGAAAATTTACTTATGTATTTATTTATATTTCTTTTATAACTGTATATTTCTATATCATTCTTCATGCATCTATCTACCTACCTAGATATCCATTCATTCCATTGAATCAAAAATCTTTCTTTAAAAGTTTTATATTAAAACCAAATCAATAACTTTAACAGGCCCAAGGAGACCCATTCTCTGGCTACCGAATGATAAGGCCCTGATCCAAAACCAGAGCAACTCAGCATTTCAAAAGCTTCATTTTGCCACAGTTCTCATTCCTCTCAAGTCATGCATCAGTCCCATTAACCAAGAGCCAAAGTTGTTCTTCAGGGATTTTTTTCAGTCTTTTAAAAAATCTTTTCCCATCCCAAAGCTGTTCCATATGTGTAGAAAGGAGCCATCAGCCCGAGTTCTCATTCTTGCAATCAGGTTCCTGGGGGGACAGGCCCCCAGGACAGAAAACCATCTCTTCATGGCTCTTTTCCTTGGAAACCGAGTGGAACTTTTCAGGGAACTCAGCTCTGCAAACACACATCAGTTGAAGGTAAAGTTGTGAAATGGGCCTGTTTTGTAGCTGGCTTCTCTTTTCAGAAACCCCTCTGTGTCATCTTCCTTTCACCTCTACGCCCAGGTCCCTGCCCCTGCCCCTAACCCCACTTCATTCCCATCTGTGCCCTCAGCTTACTTGTAATCAAATCTTCTCTGCCTGCTGATGTCTGGACCATGCTTGCCTGAGCTCAGACATTTCCTCCTTGAACCGTCAACCTTTCCTGGACTCTAGTCCCAGTGTAGTTGGGTCCCATTTTCAGATTAATAACAATGAATAAATATATCCTTTCTGAGGTGCTGGCTTGCTCCTACCTAACTCAAGGAGTTGGCCCCATTTATTTAAAATTTTTATATTAAAACAAATCAGTAGCTTTAAAAAGCCTTGTTCCATATCAACTGATGGGGACCTAGGATTGGAACAGTCACTTCTCAGATTCCACTCATCCAGTGGTGTGCAGGAGCTAGTTCACAAGGAGTCATGAAAACAGGTAGCAAATCATCAGGGATTTTCTGAGCCAGTTGCTAAACTGGTGGTACTTTGAAATTGCCCATAGTGGGAGTATTTGTCCCTTTGGAAATTGGCAATACCACAAGTCAGAACACTTTTCCTTCTTCAGAGAGCTGGCTCACAACATGTCACAGCACTAACTGTCCTTTCTCACTTACTCCTAAAGCAGCCAAGTGAAGTGTCAGAAAAAATCTCACTAGTCACAGGGTATGGGGTGTGAGTGAGAAGCTGGAGCAAAGGAACCTCTTACCTTCTCTCTAGACAAGAAGCCCTTTCATCATTTTTCTCTTTTGTCTTCATTAAATATTATGATCCTTTTGATTACCTTAATTTATGATTATGATCCACCATGTATTTCTTGTCTGAATCACCCCTTAATTGTTTTCCTCTGTATCTTAATTGGAATCTCCTTCACGAAAGGAGATGTGTTTTATAATAAGAGAAATAATTCAGGAGCAACAGTACCATGAAAATGAACATGTGCTGGGGGACTGCTAGGATACCAAGAATGTCATGTTCCAGTTTGTTGTATGAGAACTGGGACTGAAGGATGCCAGCAAAAGGTCAAAGTGAGCCTGGGGCACGTGTTTCCAGGGAACCCATAGACAGTGTAGCAGAGGCTGAGAGAGGACCAGGCCACTTCTGGTTATTTTTAGAGTCCTGGGGAAAAAAAAAAGTACAAATGCTTTAATATAGACAGAATCTTTCAAAAGGATGGGAGGTTAAGTTCTGCAGAACTGGATGTTCTTTTTCTAGAACTTACCATGATGGGAAAATGAAAACAATGGCTTTTTAGTTTTTAAAAATATTTTATTTATTGAATTTATCTTTGGCTGCATCGGGTCTTAGTTGCAGCACGCGGGATCTTTCCTTGCAGTTATATCAGCTGTCTCTGGTTGTGGTGCAAGGGCTTCCCTTTGCTGTGTGTGGGCTTCTCTTGTTGTGGAGCATGGGCTCAAGAGCACACAGGCTCAGCAGTTGCTGTGTGCAGGCTTAGTTGCCCTGTGGCATGTGGGATCTTAGTTCCCTGACCAAGGATGGAATCTGTGTCACCTGCATTGGAAAGTAAATTTTTAACCATTGGACCACTAGGGAAGTCCCAACAATGGCTTTTTAAAATAGGATAACTGTTTGTCTGCCTGCCTTTTCCCCAGATCATAGGCTTCCCAGAGACTGTCCGTATTCCATGCCTGTAATCCTCACCCCTGGTACAGTGTCAGACACCCATTGAGTGCCTCCATAAATGGTGCTTTTTTAAAAGGATGCAAATGAGAACAAAGGACAAGAGACATCATGTAGAGTTGCCATCAGCAAGGTCTACCTTCTCTAGCTGGCAGTTCCTAGACTTTGAATTTCACAGGTGGGAGCAACTTTTGAATAATCTTGAGGACCAACGGGATTGTCATCTTCTTTTGTCAAGTGATGTCACTAAAAACAAGTCAATGGCAGCCATCTCCTAGGATTAATATTTCATTAGGAAGAAAAATATTCTGAGATGAAAAAATGAGGAGGAATAACAGTTCTTCCAAAGAAAGGAAATGACAACTTTGTATTGATAATATGCAGTGGTAGATGTATTGATATCTATCTATATGACATATTTATATACCCTTGCTGGATGTTGAAGAATTTGAGTTTTTAGGATTTCATCAGAGTCCAAAGAAATTCTTTAGATAAACCCTACTTTTTATGAAAATAGCAAAGAGGAAATTAGCTAATAACCACAGATACCATTTACTGTTGTCTGCCTACTAAGTGGATATAGGCTGTTCATTTATTCATTTGGTATATGAAGCCACAAATATGAAAGCCATTCAGTGAAATGGATGTCTGAGAGTGAACCACTCCTTGAACATCTGCAATCAGGATTAATCTGGCCTAGCATTTTGAGGGTACTGGAGATGGGAGGGCTGGTTCTTCTTTTCTCCTCTTTGGGCTTAAGTGGGCAAAATAATCCTCAAGTCGAGAATTTCCCAGAGTCCTCAGGATTAAGCATGACATAGCTGGAATGGTGAACCTCTAGTTGTGCAGGGCCACCTCAGGCTAGATTCTGGGTGTCTAGCCCATGATCCATATATGTAAGAGTTTAACTGGGAGATTGCTAGTGTCTATGAGATTGGTGTAGACAAAATTCTAGAGATTTGGCTCAAACAAGCCTTAGGAATAGAGTGTACATACATATAGATAAGTTGTTTGAGGAATCATTTCTTACCTTTGACAAGATATTTTGGGTTTCTTTGTTTGGAATCTTTACTTCCCAAGCATCATCAACAGACTTTTATTGAATTAGCCACTATGTGCAAAGAAAAATGGTAGACATTAGAGTTGACATACCAAGTAGGAGTTACCCACAACCCCCTCAGCCATTAAAGCTTGTAGTCAAGTGGGAAATTCGGATGGGCGAATATTATTTTAAAATTCAAAGCAAACCAAAAACCTCTTTCAGCAAATTCAGTTCAGTTCAGTCGCTTAGTCATGTCCAGCTCTTTGCAACCCCATGAATTGTAGCACGCCAGGCCTCCCTGTCCATCATCAACTCCCGGAGTTCACTCAGACTCACGTCCATCGAGTCCATGATGCCATCCAGCCATCTCATCCTCTATCATCCCCTTCTCCTCCTGCCCCCAATCCTCCCAGCATCAGAGTCTTTTCCAATGAGTCACCTCTTCGCATGAGGTGGCCAAAGTACTGGAGTTTCAGCTTTAGCAAATTAGATGTAAGAAAGACAAGTTAAGAGCAGAAATGAGATCTACAAACATTCATTGGAAATATAGATTTCTAACTGAAATGTTTAGGAAAATTTTTAAGAAGGAGATGAGTATTCAGGAGGGCTTTGAATATTGGAAACAATATTAAAGACAGTGGAAACATCTCAGGTAGGAACTATCTAAGGGACTGAGGGGTGGGTAGAGCACAAGGTGGGCTGAGGGATAGAGGTTAAAATAGCTTGATTCTGGCAGAGGCTAATGGAGCAGTGGGAGATGAGGTTGAGTTGGCCAGCCAAAGACTGCTGGTACAGAGTGTGGAATACTAGGTAAAGGAGAATGGGCTAAGGGTACTTAAAAATGAGAACTATCAAATGTTGCTTTTTCCATTTCTTTAAACAAAATGGCAGTATGATAAATGGGTAGGATTCCACTTTGTATAGTCCTAGCTCACTAATGAGATAATGCCATTTCCTTCAGATTGGAGCATATGCCTGTGGACCACCAGACCTAGCCACTGAGAATGGGATGGATTATCATGAATTCATGGACCTGGGATTCATGTGTGCTGGAGTTTGGGGCCTGTGTGTAATTTCCTTTCAAGAGCGAGAGGATCGCTTTGAGCTTCCTCCATTCAGCGTGTTTATAAAAACCTTTATAAAGTATTACTTTCCAGACCATAGGTGGGGGGAAGCCACTGTGTTTTTTTTTTTGCAACAGGAGCAGACTGAGCAAAATCATTTTTGTGATTTGAGAATACAGCTGATTACTGCTTTGGCTAAGGCGTCTTTCTATGTTGACTTTCTCTTCCAAGGAGAATATTAACTATTTTTACTGGCAACATTTGGAATGTTCCCATTTAAAACTCAAAGTGTGAATGTCTAGAAATTGACACTGTGTAGCTGTGTGGTTCTCTTGGGAGTTCAGCAACTCTGGAGTGAAGTAAGGTGGGGGAAAGAAAAGGAGGAGTGACAGCCTTTATTTCTCCAGAGCACGCATCATGATTGCACATCAGAATTGTGCTTAGAAGAAATCTTTGTGATATTGAATCTGAAGTTTCTATTAATATGATTAGGTTGATGAACTTACAGACTATCAAGGCTCAAATTTTTTAAATTACTGCTTTTTTAAAAAAAATATGAACTGAATAACTTTAAAAAATACTCAGACGCACTGGGTCTTGTTGCGGCATGTGGGTTCTTTTGTTGCGGCACATGGGCTTCTCAAGGTGCGTGGGCTTCTCTCTAGTTGTGGTGCAGAGGCCCAGCTGCCCTGTGGCATGTGCGATCTTAGTTTTCCAACCAAGGATTGAATTCACATCTCCTGCATTCTTAGGAAGGCAGATTCTTAACCACTGGACCACCAAGGAAGTCCCATTATTTCCTTTTGTTATTGTGTAGAACAGCAACTGGTGTGTTTTATTTGAAAATTAGAATAAGTTGAAGCAGAGAGTAAAGCTGGAAGTGGGATTCACCCCAAAGTGGGGTGACGATTCAATGGCTAACCGGTTATTAAGACAATAACATTGAGATCTTGGCCAGAGGACAGATCCCCCATGCTGTCCTGGCAGGCGCTGGTGAGTATTACCAGCCGAGTGGCCACAGGCAAAGTTGACTTTGTACAGAGATGGAAAGAAGGTGTTGTGCCAGGCAGGCAGCTCTAGTAGGTGCCTGAAATCCATCAAGTCTGGAAGACTGGGGTTTAGATGGCAATGTTTGATCCAGAACCCAGTGTTCTATTGGACACATGCTTGACCAAGAAGAGTGTAAGAAAATCCCATGAAGAATGGGTGGAGGACAGAAGAAGACCCTGAGGATAGCATGACTGATGGGCCTGAGGGCTAAAGACATAAGAAGGATGGACAAGCACAAACAAGCCAGCTGTGGGTCCCCAGGGGCTTGTTTGAAAGTTCTTATGCAATTCTGCCTCTTGCAGAAAATTCCCCTCATCTCCAGCCCCTCTCCCTCGATCCCTCTCTAACAGTGATTCAGTGAGTCAGCTAGATTTGCTGTCAGATCCCCAGACAGAATAAGGGTCAGATGGGCTCTGAGGGGGAAACAAGGAAGGGAAGCCTGAGTTGCCTTGCTAGAGAACTTCTGGAATATTCCATTACTCTTGGCCAAAAATATATATATATAGACTTTCTCCAGAAGAGGCCAACTTTGTGATCTAGTTGTAAGTACCCTTTTGATCAATCCTTCTAACAATATGCCAGGCCCACAACACAATTTTCACAAAGCACAGAGTTCTAAAATGTTAAAGCAAGAAAATACTTAGGGATCATTTGGTCTAGAGGTTTTTGAACTTTTTCTCTTTTTAAAGCAGTGCAACCTTTTCTTCCAAAGAGATCAAACCAAGAAATCCAACATAAAGTCATTTATAAATGGAACAGCTCTGGCTATCCCCAGAGGCTCTTCTGAAGCTTCCTGGTAGAGAGGTGAACTGATTTTGTCAAAGTCATCCAGGCTGGGGAGGGATTCAGCAGACCCCAGGGTCAACTGGTCTCTCATACTCAGTCCAATACTCTGTTCATTGCACCATGTCATACTGAATGCTGATATGACAACCCACAAAGCTAAGATACAGAACTTCTGGCCTGAAGATGTAAATGTGGTGCTGGTATTGTAAAGTTATGGGATAATTAGTCAATAAACATATTTTTTTTTCTTGCTATATTCCGAGGAGCAGAGATGAAACCTGGGTAGCTGAGGTTTCTTGCAGACCTGATTCTGGGGACATTGAAAGGACAAGGAGTTCACTGTGCTGGATGGAAATTCTGCTGCTTAAGTCCTTTCATGTAATATTGATTCTCTATTTTGTTGCATCTATATCTTTATTTTAAAAATTCATAGTACATGTGAAGAAGTTTGTATAATATCTACATACAGTTTAATAATAAAAATATGAACATCTTGGATCTCTCCCCAGCCCTGCTTAAGAATGAATATATTTGTGCTCACTTCAGCAGCATATATACTAAAATTGAAACAATACAGAAAAGATTAGCATGGCCCCTGCACAAGGATGATATGCATATTCATAAATTGTTCCATAGTTTTTTACTACTGTGTTTGTTACCAAAAGTGGTTCTACATATGCTACTAAAAAAAATCTGGAAATTCCTAATGTCCTGAGTATTAATAATAAAGTTTAAAAATGCTTTTATATTTGTATATACAGAAAGAATGAGGATATTTCCAATACTGTTGGATCTCTCATATGTGCCCTGCTCCTATTCAATCTCCCTGTCTCCCAGTCACCAGTCTGAATCCCGTGTATTTGCTTGCTTTTCACTCTAGTTTTACTACCATATATATATCTCTAAGGGGCTTCGCAGGTGGTGTCAGAAATAAAGAACTTGCCTGCCAACGCAGGAGATATAAGAGATGAGGGTTTGATCCCTGGGTCAGGAAGATCCCCTGGAGGAGGGCATGGCAACCCACTCCAGTAATCTTGCCTGGAGAATCCCATGGACAGAGGAGCCTGGCGGGCTACAGTTCATAGGGTCACAAAGGGTTGAACACGACTGAAGAGACTTTGCATGCATGCCCAGTATGCATCTCTAACCAATGTATTATCTATTTTTGTCTGTGTTTAATATTATAGAAATGGAACCATTTCTCATCTTTCTTCTTTTGCCCAGCTTCATGCTCTAGAACATTTCTCTCACTGCAGAAAACTGTGTCTATTATCTCTAGATATTTATCCCTGAAGTTGAGTAGAGATTAACCCAGGATGTTAATTATTAGTGTTTAGTGTTGTGTAACGTTTTACCATCTGAATAACCACCATGGATTTATTCATATTACAGTTGCTGGATATTTGATATATTTCTAAAATTTGCTTCTATAAAATGCTTCTGTGAGTATTGTACCTTTTCTCTTCTGTAATTGCTGCTCTAGGATATACACTCAGGAACTGACATGGTGGGTGAAGGGTGGAAACACTTTAAAATGTTACCAGGTGAGAACAAATAACTTCACTCTCTTCTCCCTTCCCCCGCTTTCTTCTTTCCTTCTTTTCTTCCCCTTCCTCTTCTCTTCTCTTCTCTCCTTTTCTTATCATTGGACCTTAGGTGTTTAAATTGGATTAAACACAGTTTTTGGCCCATGACACACTCTCATCACTGGACCATACAAGTTCTTCTCTTTATCTACATATTCATCCATTCATCTATCTAATCATCCATTCATCTGTTTGCCTGTTAAAAACATACCATCTTGGATAAGGAAATGGCAACCCGCTCCAGTATTCTTGCCAGGAGAATCTCATGGACAGAGGAGCCTGGTGGGCTGCAGTCCATGGGGGTCACAAAGAGTCAGACATGACTGAGCATCTGAGTATTAGAAAATAAAAAAGTCTAGCTGATTCATTTTGCTGTGTAATACAAACCAATACAACATTGTAAACCAACTATACTCCAATAAAAATTAATTTTAAAAAGAGGTGGAAAAAAATGAGATAACAAAGGAATATGTATACTATGATTCAGTTTTTAAAAAATAAAATGTGTGTGAGTAGATACATACACAAAGGAAAAAAAAAACAGTTATGCAAATATAAAGGAAAAAAGCTCACTTTCATGTGGAAGTGAAATAATGTGTGACTTCTTTTCCTTTGTGCATATCCATAGTTTTCTAAACTGTCTTTTCTTCTACTTTCTATCTTAACTTTTGTAATTAAAAAAATAATAAATGTTGATGCTTGAAGGAAAAAACAAACAAAAAAATACCATCTGACCAATAGGCAGATGTTTACCAATTACTTAGCAATTACTTGTGTCCTCTTCTCTTATCCTGTTCTTTTGCCTCCCCTGCAGAGGTAGCCACTATATTGAATTTTGAACTGTAATATATATATATATATATTTTTTTTTTTTTAGGAAAAGTTATTTTTGGGTACCCATACACCATGATACAGTACCTATCGTGGTATAGAAAATTACCCCAAATGCTAGTATCTTAAAACAACAATTATCATTTATTATCTTAGAATTACTGCGGGTCAGGAATTCAGAGAGGGCACATCTGGGTGGCTTCTCTCTGCTCCATGAAGTTTTCTGTGATCTCAGCTGAAGACTCAAATCCCGAGGGGGCTGGAATCATCTGAAGGCTTGACGGGGCCTACAGCACCCACTGCTAAGGTGCTCCCCACCATGGCTGGCCATGAGGGGGCCGGTATGATGCTTCCTCTCCATGTGGGTCTCTCTACATGCTGTCTTCTCTCAGGGCTGCTGCTTATCCCCATGACATGACATCTTGCTTTAGTGAGCATATCAACCATTGTTTCGTCTAGCCTAGATGCCATCTCAAAGAATAACACGTTGAAAATCATAACATTTCTCTATTTTCTTATTCAAAATAGATAAGGATCTTGAATTTATAGAGAAATAATCTATAAACTATTCAAGTGGAATAACAGACTCTGGGTTATCAGTTATAATCTAGGGCATGTGAGTCAATGAAGACACTGGTTGCAAAAAGTCAACATGTTCTGATTGTCATTAAAGGGTGTTGGAAACTTAATAGCATCATGGAAGAGAAGGATGGTTTCATCCCAGCAGATGTGCTGCTTTTGAGCCCAGGCACTGTGTCACAGGAAAGAAAGGATGCCTCCAGAGGAAAGTGGTTAAGGGGAGATAGATAAGATATAAGCATGACTATGAGAGAATGAATATGAATATATGTGGGAGAGATGAAATAGGGTAGGGGAGGCAGGAGCTGATTTTATGAAAACAGAGTGAAAAGGTTAGTAGTACTCAGCCCAGAAAGGTAAAGTCTGAGAGGATTCAATAACAAAGAGGACACAGATGTCCTGAATTTCTAAAGAAGTTGTCTTTGAGAGGTTGTTGCTGTTGTTCAATCACCTAGTCGTGTCTGACTCTTTGCGATACCACGGACTGCAGCATGCCAGGCTTTCCTATCCTTCACCATCTCCTGAAGTTTGCTCAAGTTCATGTCTATTGCATTTGTGATGCCATCCAACCATCTCATCCTCTGTCACACTCTTCTCCTTCTGCCCTCAATCTTTCCTGGCATCAGGGACTTTTCCAATGAATCGGCCGTTCGCATCAGGTGACCAAAATACTGGAGCTTCAGTTTTAGCATCAGTTGTTCCAATGAGTATTCAGGGTTGATTTCCTTTAAGATTGACTGCTTTGATCTCCTTGCTGTCCAAGGCACTCTCAAGAGTCTTCTCCAGCACCACAGTTTGAAGTTATCAATTCTTTGGCACTCAGTCTTCTTTACCATCCAGCTCTCACAACCATATGTGACCACTGGGAAGACCATAGCCTTGACTATATAGACATTTGTCAGCAGAGTAATGTCTCTGCTTTTCAACACCCTGTCTAGGTTTGTCATAGCTTTCCTGCCAAGAAGCAATCATCTTCTGATTTTATGGTTGCAGTCACCATCCGCGGCAATTTTAGAGCCCCAAGAAGAGAAAATCTGTTGTTACTTCCATCTTTTCCTCTTCTATTTGCCAGATCTTATTTTTTTTAATATTTAGTTTTTTTCATTCCTTTATCCTCATCAAGATGTTCTTTAGTTCCTCTTCACTTTCTGCCATTGGGGTGGTATCATTCCCTTATTTGATGTTGTTGTTTCTCCCTCCTATCTTGATTCCAGCTTGTAACTCATCCAGCCCAACATTTCTCATGGCGTGCTCAGTGAATAGGTTAAATAAACAAGGTGACAGAGACAGCCATGCCATACTCCTTTCTCAATCATGAACCAATCAGTTGTTCCATAGAGGATTCTAACTGTTGCTTCTTGATCTGCATACAGGTTTCTCAGGAGACAGTATGATGGTCTGGAATTCCCATTTTTTTAAGAGCTTTCCACTGTTTGTTATGATCCCCACAGTCTAAGGCTTTAGCGTAGTTGATGAAACGGAGGTAGATGTTTTTCTGGAATTCTCTTGCTTTCTCTATGATCCAGTGAATGTTGGCAATTTGCTCTCTGGTTCCTCTGCCTTTTCTAAACCCAGCTTGGATGCCGGGGAGTTCTTGGTTCACATAATGCTGAAGCCTAGCATGTAAGATTTTAAGCATGACCTTGCTACCACAGGAGATGAGTGCAATTGTCCAGTGGTTTGAACATTCTTTAGTACTGCCCTTCTTGGGAATTGGGATGAGGATTGATCTTTTCCAGTCCTGTGGCCACTGCTGGGTCTTCCAGATTTGCTGACATATCGAGTGCAACACTTTGATCATCTTTTAGGGTTTTGAATAGCTCTAGTGGAATTCCATCATCTCCACCTCCACTTACTGACAGCAGTGCTTCCTAAGGCTCAACTTACTTGACTTCACACTCCAGAATGTCTGGCTCTGGGTGACTGACCACACCATTGTAGTTATCTGGTTCATTAAGTTCTTTTTTGTACAGTTCTTCCATGTATTCTTTCCATCTCTTTATCTTTGAAAAGTAAGCTTTGCATAATATAAGAAAGTCCCACTTCATATAGGGGATAATGCACTTTTGTTTCTTACTCCTGTAGAATTGGGGCAATTTCTGAAAATATAAATCTATAAGGGTTACATGTTTATGGTTGATAGAACTGACTGTGGAGGGAAGAGCTTTGGTTTTTGTGTTTATTTTGGGTTCTGATCTGACTTTTTGAGTTCACAACTAAGAAGACAACTCTGACTTCCATAATATGCTTTTTGGGGTCTCTGTCATAGCTAGTATCCTGAATCAGAAGAGCAGGTTTTCTGTTTTTATAGAAGAATGCATACATGTATCAAGCATCTTCTGACCTCCCAGGAGAGAGATCCACAGGAGTGCAGGAGGATCCACAGATGTTGCTTGCACTTTGGATTAGTGATGTGAGGGCTAGTGCTTTGATAGCAGTTGGTAGTTCATACATTTTTTTTTATTTTTTTTGTAAAAAGTAGAGTGAGGGGAGCTAAACCCCAGTGGTTGGCAGGGGTCACAGGGACTACTATGGGCTCATGAATTACTGCCAATATCCAGTGACACTGGCCAGCAAGTTTGAATTCTGTATGGGTGGAATAAGCCTTGGGACAGAGTAAGAAAGAAAAACCTAATGAATTCTGTTTAAGAAGCCTCACGTGGACCTTAGTTCAGTTGGTTCCATAAAGAAACCCATATGGCAAAGGACAAATATGAGATTTTTAACAGGTTTCATCCAGAAAAATCCAAGATCTATTTAATCTTGGGTTTCTAGCTTCCTTCATTTAGCCATCTGAATCAAGGATATGGGTACATCCCAATCCAACAATCACATTTCCCTGAATTATTTTACAAATGATAGAAATATCTGGAACTTTAATGCCATAGGATCATGTGAATAGAGATGAACTGATGTTTAAATGGATCTCCAAGCCTTAGGAGAACAGGTACAGGGTCTGTCTAGCTCATCATTGTGTTCTGTTACCTCTCTTAGTGACTGGCACATAATAGATGCACAAAATAATTGGATTAATAATTAACAAGTAAGGATGACTTGGGCTTCCCTGGTGGCTCAGTGGTAACGAATCCTCTTGCCAATGCAGGAGATATGGGTTCAGTCCCTGGGTCGGGAAGATCCCCTGGAGAAGGAAATGGCAACCCACTCCAGTATTCTTACCTGGAGAATCCCATGGACAGAAGAGCCTGGCCAACTACAGTCCATAGGGTCACAAAGAATTAGATGTGACTGAGCGACTAAACAACAAAGATGACTTGGGGTTTTCTTTCTATTTATTTATAGTTATGTGTATTAAGTAGAGCTATTGGGCTTTTAGATCTTAATTTGTCCCATCTAATAGTTATTTAACTGTGAGATATTTTCAGCATGGTAAAGTTTGTTCCTAAAAAAATGAAAATAAAGATCTAACTAGGTAATTTCACTGGAAATGAGCAATGAGGGAGATGGAATTGGATTCTTAATTGGTGGCTCTAAGAAAACTCATGCTTGAATTCTTCTGGGGTGAGAGAGTATCACCCTTCAGATCTTAAGAGTTCTTAAAAGGGAGGTGTAGTATTTCAGAAACAACCCTTTCAAGCCATAATGCCTTTCATCAAAGGCTTTTAAAGCACTTTGTCTTTAACAGGGCCCACGTCTACCTCCTGCTCAGCTCACACACATGCCTCCCTTTGAGGTCAGTAGAGGCTAAAAGTACTGAGAAAACAAGCCAATGTAGGTAGTGGAGGCTGCAACCTAGTCATATTTCAGTCTTGAATGTGAGTGTGTATACCTGAGACTTCAAAGAAGTCTATGTAGGCCAGAATGAAATCAAGCATGAAGTCCAAAGAAAACCAGGTGTCGGATGAGGGGAATTTAGGTCTCACCATTAGAACTCTTGTAGAATGGAATAGTTTGCCATGGAAGGTAGTGAGTTCTTCATCATGGGAGATATTCAAGCTGGGGTTGACTGACCTCTTGATTGGCAATGAAATGGTGGAGGGGGTGAGCAGGACCTACACTCTGGATGGAAGAACCAGCTTCAAGGTCTATGAGAACCCTCATCCCTTCATGTCTAAGAGTCTGAAATTAAGTCTGCCTCTTCTTCCTGGAACAGGCCATCATTAAATCTATGATTTACTGGGACCCTCATCTACCCACATTCCCCACTCCATCCCATTACTTAAGTTGAGTGAGATAGAGGCAAGTGACTCCACCTCAAATAACTGTCTATTTGGCATCAGAAATGAATTAAAAATGGAACTCCCATTGACTAGGGCGCATTCATCACTGATATTCCAAATGAAGACTCTGAGCCTGGAGGGAATCTGAATCACCAATGATTTGGTTGGGTTTCCTATTCTAGGCTTGTCAAGGCAAGATGGGGCTCTGGTAGATTTTATCATGGCTAATCAAGTCATTAATTGTCTGTGTTGTGTTTTCACGGGAATGTGTGTCTGAGTGTGATTGCTTTGGGGAAATTATTGTGTTTGCTTAGTCTGGTGCGTGGTTCTCAAACCTCAGTGAGCATCAGAATTACCTCCGGGCTTGTTTAAAAGACAGACTGCAGAGCCCCACCCTCAGGTTTTCTGATTCAATAGGTCTGGAATGTGGCCAAAGAAGTTGCCTTTTTAGCAATTTTTCAGCTGTATTAGTTTTCTAATGCCGCTGTAACAAATCATCACAAATTCAGGGGCTTAAAACAACACTAATGTGTTATCTTAACGTTCTGGAGATCAGAAGTCCAAAATGGGTCTCACTGGGAGAAAATCAAGGTGTTGGCAGGGTTGTGTGGCAACTCCAGGGGAGAATCCGTTTCCTTGTACTTTCCAGCTTCTGGATGCTGCCTGGCATTCCTTCCCTCCCCATGGCCCCCTTCCATCTTCAAAGCCAGCAACTGAATTGAGTTTTTCTCATAATGCCCTCTCTCTGGTTCTTCCCTTGTACAAGGATCCTTGTGATGGCACTGGACTCACTTTGGTGATCTTATTTAATTTTTTCTTAATATATTTATGTTTTATTGAGGTATATAGTTAACTCCCTTCCCCTGTGGGAAGGGGCTTCCCTTGTGGCTCAGCTGGTAAAGAATCCATGTATGACACGGGAGACCTGGGTTCGATTCTTGGGTTGGGAAGATCCCCTGGAGAAAGGAAAGGCTACCCACTCCAGTATTCTTGCCTAGAGAATTCCATTGACTGAATAGTCCATGGGATCACAAAGAGTCGGACACAACTGAACAACTTTCACTTTCACAGTTAACTTACAATGTTTCAGGTACACAGCAAGGTGATTCACTTGTTTGTATACACATATGTTATCTTTGAAATTATTTTCCATTACAGATTATTATAAGATGTTGACTATAGTTCCCTGTGCTATACAGTAAACCTTTATTGCTTTTTGAATATCTATTTTTTTTAAATTAGAAATCTAGCATTCTATTCATACTAAGTCAAGCAAGTGGGTAATCTTTTTTTTTCTGTTTTTCTTTTTTAAAAATTTTATTTATTTATTTAATTGAAGAACAATTGCTTTACAAAATTTTGTTGGTTTCTGCCAAACATCAACTTGAATCAGCCATAGGTATACATATGTCCTCTCCCTCATGAACCTCACTCCCATCTCCCTCCCCATCAAACCCCTCTAGGTTTTTACAGAGCCCCTGTTTGAGTTCCCAGAGCCAGGTAAGATGTATGGAGAGAGTAACGTGAAAACTTACATTACCATATGTAGATAGCCAATGGGTAATCTTATTTTAAAGCCAGCTGATTCGCAGCCTTAATCTCATCTCCAAACGTAATTTTTCCTACCTGTGAAAGTGGTTTGTTCACTGGTCCCAAGGATAAGGACAGGGACATCTCTGAGGGCCATGAAGTGACTGAGTACGCATGCATGCATTCCGCCAGTTCCCTGACAGCTGCTGTTGGTGCTGCTGGCCTGAGGTCCCTGTTTTGAGAACCTTTAGTTTAGTGACTCAGGGACTGATCAAAGGCTGCAGAGTTATGGGTTGGGGATGGCTTGTCACTAAAATTGGGCAGGAACACACAGGTCTTATGGAGAACTACCATTCCGTGTGGTTTAAGATTTTTCTAAAAAATATTTCTATTTATTTTTTGGCTGTGTTTGGTCTTAGTTGCCACACGCAGGATCTTCACTGTGTCTTGTGGGAGCTCTAGTTGAAGTGCATGGACTCTCTAGTTGTGGCACGTGGGCTCAGTATTGTGGTGCATGGGCTTCGGGATCTTAGTTCGCTGACCAGGGATTGAACCCACATCTGCTACATTACAAGGTGGATTCTTAACCGCTGCACCACCAGGGAAATCCCTGTTTTAAAATTTCATCACAATTTTTAGCAAAATACTACTGGGTAAGATATTAATCCCAAGATCCCTGTGGACATCCAAAGAGGAGACCTGATTCACAGGATTCCAACATTCTGCTGGGCTCCCATTAGTCTATTTCACCCCTTGGACCTGTATCGTCTTTGCTGCTGCCATATTTATTACATCACGATGTCCCCCTTCCCCCACACACACCTTTTTTTTTGCCTGTCGAGACCCTGTTCCTTTTTAAGTCTCTGGAGCATCCTCGGCTATGATGTTTTTCCTAATTGCTCTAGCTCAATGTTATCTTGTTAGTTTACTGGATGCCCTCACATATGAAATCATTTGTTCCTCTAACAGCACTGTGAAGTAGGTAGTTTCCCTGTTTCACAGCTGGAGAGAACAAGGCAGCAGCAAGTTTTAGTAAGCTGCTCAAGTTCATTCAGCACTGGCAGGCCTGGGGAACTCAGTTTCTGCAATGAACTAAATGCTTGTTTCCCTCAACTTCATACGTTGAAGCCTAACCCCTCACATGATGATGTTTGGAGACGGGGTCTTGGAAGGTGATTAGGTCATGAGGGTGGATTCCTCATGAATGGGACTGTTGTCCTTTAGAAGGGTTCCTAGAGAGCTCTGGCCATTCTGCCACAGAGGACACAGCAAGAAGATGGTGCTCGATGAACCAGGATGCAGTTTCTCACCAAGCATCATGTCAGCAGATGCTGTGATCTTGGACTTCCTGGCCTCCAGAACTGTGAGAAATAAGTGTCTGTTGTTTGAGCTGCCCAGTTTATGTTATTTCTGTTACAACAGCCCCAACAGTCTAAGAACATCCCTCAAGCTGTGACTCAGGATCTGAGCTTATCCAGCACTGGGAAAGATGGATATTTTTGAGGAATTCATATCTAGTGAATTCCAGGTTGACTGACCAAACCTCAGCCTCAGGTGAGCCAGATATCCTCAGAGTCTGTGACTTTCTCTTTAAGCTCCTTCCTTGTCAGTCTGTGTCAAAGGAAAATTCTCTCTTGTTATGCTACTCTTTATTCGGTAACAGGATTTTTTTTTTTTCCGCTCTTGTAAATGGATGTAGATTTCCTTGCATGTGAATTTAACTTGTCAAATAGAAATACTGTCGTTATAATTATGTATAACTGAAATGAGCTGCTGTCATTCAGAGCTTTAGTCCTAGAGTCTCAAAGAAAGACTATTGCAATGATGAGTATCCCAGATTTGGAGAAAGATTTATTACAACCAAAGACTAGCAACAATGTGTTTTCTGCAATCTGTAAACCTTCTGTACCATGACACAGATGGTCATTATTTTTTTCTTGATCATCAGGCCCACGATTCTGATCTGGGTGAAAGTTTATAAGATTAGACTAGCTTCTTGGGATAGGAGAGGGAAGAGGAGGACCAAAGGCCTATAAAAAGTTATAACCCCAGGGTAGTAATTTTGTAAAACACTTGTATGAGTAGATGGTGATTCAGCACCGGTCTTTTTTATTTTTCAAATATATATATATATTTTTAGGTGGGTGAGTAGAATTAAAAAACAAACAAAACAATGGATGGACGTGGAATTAAGACAGTCTCATACCTCCTCTAGTCTTTCTCACTTCTGGTCTTTCATAGAAAGGATCCCACTGTATTCATTTCCTTGAGGATGTGAATGAATAGGCTGAGACCGATAAACATTTTTCTGCTGGTTGGGAAGGCTTGTTGGGTCAGCTCCCCTGAGTGGTCATGAGACAGTGCCGTGCCCAGCAGGTGTGCCCCTCAAGTGGATCTGTCATCAAACAGGGAATTCCTCCTCACTGCAAATGAAGTGTGATTGCTTGTCAGGTGAGTGAGTGCCGGTGAGCCCTGGGTCCCCGCCAAGCTTGTGCGGGTTTGGCTGTTGGAAGCATTCTGGGATGTAAGGATACATTCCCTTGTTAGCCCAGGGAGTACAATTCACTGTAATCTGATTAGCACTGTGATGAAAGATTCAGTCACTTCAAATTCTTAGGTTATGCCTTGAACATTCAGGAGAAATGTTAAATTAATTGACTAAAATATGAAAATTCAATAGAAGTTTTTAATGTTCTTCACTATATCCTAAAGCACTGTCAGAACATGAAATTAATATGGTAAATTTCCTTCTGAGTAATAGCCAGTGAGTATCCACAAAACCAACATAGAGACTTCTTAATTTTTGACTGGTTACCAAATCAAGGTATTTCTAGAAGATCAGTAGATAACAGGGACTTTAGGAGATGCCATGATGATGGTGTTGATGAAAAAAAAATTTTAGTAATTCTCGTTTTTGGAGTGTTCTTTACACGTATGACTACATTTAATCCTTGAACAACCCAATGAGGCAAGTGCTTTAGACTCATTTTACAGATAAGGAGATTGAGGCTTACAAACTTAACACATTTGCCCAAGGTATACAGCTAGTGAGTTTCAGAACTGAAATTCAAGTCAATCATTCTGACTTTAGAAACTGCTCTATTTACTCTCTCATATTACCAGAAATAATTCTTTCTCTCTCTTCCTGCAGACTTCATTCTTTTTCATTTTGTTAATTTTCTTTATATTACATGATTTCCCAAGCATTGAATGAACACTTTTTATGTGCTAGGCGTGATGTTGAGAGGCAAAGATTCAAAGAGGAGCGAGGCTCAGACACTGTCTGCAAGAAACTTGCGGTAATCTTGCCTTCTTTCCTGCCCCTATCTCTTCTTCCTCACCTTCCTCTTTCTCCTTCATCCTCCTTCTCACTGCCAGGCATAGCGGATAACGGAGGCTACTCTACAAGACTTAAGAATTTTTCCTCTGCGTGAACTTTAACTGCTGAAGGTAGAAAAAGTTAGAAGGCAACTATCTCCTTGCCAGGGGAATTCTGACAGGAGAAAGACAGATCTGAAGGGAAATGGTGCTAAAAATACCACCAAGATGTGAAGGACAGACTGATAGCCAGAGTGTTCAGAATGAGACTGTGTGAAGCTGGAGAAGGTGAAAATAACATTTGGTCCATGATCACTCCCAGAGTGATAATGATCTGCTTGTATGTGTCTACAGGGTGTGTGCACACAGGAAATGAGATGGTTGGGCAGAGTTCTTCAGATTAATCTGCCAGAAAGATTAAGAGGGGCAGGGAGGGGAGGAAATGATTGATTATAATCCCTAAATAGATCTCTCTCTCTCTCTCTCTTTAGACCTTACATGCCATTTCATACTCTGGGCCTGCTCATAAAAATCATAAAAATAGTTCTTATTTGAACTGTTTTTGGATATTTCCTTTGCTTTTAAAAGGCATGCTTCCCAGGGATCTAGAGAAACCCCTATGAAATCATCTGGGCACCAATGGCAGAACACAGTCTTTTTCTCCTGATGTTTTATTCCATTTATCTCAAATGATCAGAATTTAATGAGATTTGAGTTCATGACTTTATTCCTGAGATGTACTGCCAGATTAAGTGAAAGCATGCATGTAAAAGCACTTTCTAAAGGATTAAAAATGGTCATGAAATCACTTTGTGATACCAACCCCCAAAGTATTCTACCCTTTCTGCTTAGATATTTTTTACAACAGTCTACTCTGAGATTGTATTTGTTATTAGAAGCTTTGCAAAGGCCTCTAAACTGAGTGTTAAAATGAAACTTCTGCACTTGTAGGTTCCTGCTTTTTTGGATTGCCGTGAAGCACTGTGCTTCTGGCTGTTCTTCCAATGAGAGATCTCCTGAGAATATGGAGGTTTCTCAGTGGGCCTTGCTGCACTGGAGAGGCTGCAGTTCTAGATGTTGTGTTTATTACTCGGTATTCTCCTGAGAAGAAAATTGATAGGATACATGTGTGTCCTATTGATGTATAATTGTGTGTGTATGTGAGAGAGATTTATTAATGTATTGATTTACTTATTTATCAATCATGAGATTGCAGTGGCTAGCAAGTCTGAAATCCACAGGGAGGCCAGCAAGCTAGAAACTCAGGCAGAATTTCCATATTATAGTCTGGAGTCAGAATTTCTTCTTCAGGAAAATTCAGTCTTTTCTCTTGAGTCCTTCAACTGATTGGATGAGGCTCACCCACATTATAGAGGGCAATCTGCTTTACATAAAATCTACTGATTGTAAATGTTAATCACATTTTAAAAGTACCTCCATAGCAATATCTAGGTTAGTTAGTGTTTGACCAAACAGTTGGACACCATAGCTTAGTCAAGTTGACATATCAAGTTAGCCATCACAGATGTCCCGGCAGAGCCCAGGGGTATTTGGGGATCATGTTCAGAGTAGAAGGATGACAGGACTTGTCTGAAGACTAAGGTCAAGCTCATGTTGTATGGTTGTGATGTCTGTCCTAAATAATACAGACTGTATTTCATGGAGGATGAACAGGGCCTGGCCTGAAAGTGAGGGAAATGGAGGGTGCCAGGTGGCAGCATAAATTCATGGACCTAAATCATAGAATGTTAAGGTGAGGATTTTCAGAGACAAAAACCTCTGGGGAGCCTCGTTGGCATCTTTGTCTAAGTTAGAAAAAGGCTCCCCCTGCTTCTGTGTGGGAGTAGCCCCTAGCCAGGAGGCATGGTGAGCTCTGAAAGTCACGCCCCACCAGGCACCTTAGCCAGGCATCCTTGTGTTGTGGAAAACCCTGCCAACCATAGGCATTGGTTTTGTTCATCATTTTATAGTTGCCAAAGGATGTGCCCAGGGTAATCCTGAATATAGAATACTAGATTCTGACACTAGAGTTTTGAGTAGCCCAATGACATGTACCTTATTCTTTGGGAGAGCAAGCCAGAGGAGGTATGGACAGGAAAGAGCCCTCCTCTTCAAAAGTCTGGTCCCCCTACGTACCAACTTACCAATTCCAGAGTTACTTAAATTATCATAAACTAAAAATGCCCTCTGAGAGTATTGCCTCATTCACATATTATCATTGAATGACTTCACTCAGGTGATAATAGTGGTAATTCTTTATATCTAAAAAAATACCTAATGGTTTTCAAATACACACACTATTCTATTCCCAAGATCACAAGGATTTCCTGGCTATTAAGGACTTTATTGAGGAAATTTATAGCCAATGACTCCAAGAAGCATTAAAAATATTTTTCTAAGCATACATTCTGCTGAAGTATAACACATATACATTAAAGTACACAAACTGTTTAAGTGTAGAGCTCAGTGAATTTTTACAAACTGAATACAGCTATGTAACCCCACCCAGATCAAGATATAGAAATCAGCAGTAGCCTAAGAATCCCCTTTCTCTAACAATGTTGATGCCAAACTTTTCCTAGAGACACGCTGTACAAAGAGAACACAAGGAAAAATCCTAGTCAGATCTGTGCATCAGGCTGGGGTTAGATTCATCTGTGCTTAGCAAATTAAGGATGAAGAATGAGAAAGATACTAATAAATTCCGGGCTTTAATTGCTTTTAAAGCTTTTCTAAACCTTAACAATGTTTATTTCTTTTTACTCAGTGAGTTTGATTCTTGGAATCTATCAGATTCAGAGACTTCCATACAAGTTGAGAAATTGGATTCAACCTAAGCATGAGCAGTAAAGGCTCAGTTAAATCAAATTTTCATTGACTGGTAAATTAACTATTATGCAATGATTAAGCATATTGGGATCTTTGATTAAATGCTCATGACACAGTGAGAAGTAAAAAAGGCAAGATACAGAAATCGTATGTATATTAGATAATAGTTATCTCAAATTTTGGTAAAAGTGTCTGAACAATTGGAAAAAAAAATACATGAATACATAAACAATGGTGATCTCTAGGTGTGAAACCATATCCAATTTTAATTTTGTGCATTTTGTTTTCTGTGCATTTTTATAAATTAAATATTTCTAAATGAGTATGTTACTTTAGTAACAAAATATTTAAAAAAATTTTACAAAACCTTTTGCCTTTGTCTACTTATTAAATAACTATTTTTGTTAAAAATAAATAAGAGGCTGAAAAATATGCTTACTTTCTCATCAAGAAAAGACACAATAATTCCTTTGCCCACATTCTACAACCTTGACCTACTCTTATGGCCTCACTGAAATTACATGTCCAGCTCTTTCTAATATGATACAAACCTTTTGAAAACTGAGACTATAAATGACATGGAACCAAACCAGTGGCAGCCGTTCTTAATATTTTTGTCATTCTTGAAACACATTTATAACCATTAAAAAAACATATTCTTATCTACAGTATGGGTTTCAAAGAATGTGTTTTTTTTTTTTTTTTTATTATTCTTCAAAAATTGATCATTTGTACAGTACATGCTTGGCAATTCTCAATCAAAATATTCTGTCACCTAAATATTTCTATTAAGTAGGAGAAAGGGTTTAAATATTTTTTTCTTTGCACTTGAAACCCCATACCCAATATATAATCAGTGTAAGCATAAGTGTACTTGTCCAGTTGTTCAAGTGAGGGTGGGGTGGAGGTGGGGTCATGGAGTTGAGTTTTGCAGTTTTTGCAACCTTGAGAAGGTGAGCAAATGTCTCTGTGCTTTGTTTCCTTTGTGCTAGGAAATGAAGCTCAGGTATGCTGATTTTTAAGAGCTGAACTGAGCTGAGTTTGTGGATGAGATCAGGGTTAATAGAAGAGAAGAAAGGAAGGGAGGTCTGCCCTGGGAGAGCATGGTTGGGCGAAAGGGATGAGGCCCCTGGGCAGAGCAGACAAGGCTCAGGTCGTGGTGAAGGGGCATGGAAGGTGAGTGATTCTCTTTGCAATAGTAGAATACTAGTACTCCTGCCTGGAAAATCCCATGGACGGAGGAGCCTGGTAGGCTGCAGTCCATGGGGTCGCGAAGAGTCAGACAGATGAGTAGGACACGACTGAGTGACTTCACTTTCATGCATTGGAGAAGGAAATGGCAACCCACTCCTGTGTTCTTGCCTGGAGAATCCCAGGGACGGGGGAGCCTGGTGGGCTGTTGTCTATGGAGTCACACAGAGTTGGAAACAACTGAAATGACTTAGCAGCAGCAGCAGGGCTCAAAGACTCCTCACTGATCATCCCTCCCAGCAAACTCATTTTGAGGGCAAACTGGATATAAGACAAGTTAGCAATCTGGCCAGGAGAGGGATCCAATTAGCAATAGAGGTAAGATTCAAACCAGGTATTTGATCTTCTGCTCTAGCCTGTCTTTCTCCTTCCATGGTCCTATGCCAAGTAACTATCTAAACAGAGTGGCTCTCCAGGGATACCCATGGGAAAAGAGTATCTTTCCCAAACCAGATGCTTAATCAAGTGGCACAGCCTTTCCTGAAAAGCAACAGCCCTGGTACTACCCTGGTGGCCCAATGGTTAAGAATTCGCCTGCCAATGCAGGGGACACGGGTTCCATCCATCGCTGACCTGGGAGGATCCCATGTGCCGCAGGGCAACCCAGCTTGTGTGCCACAACTACTGAAGCCCATCGCCTAGGGCCCATGCTCCAGAGCAAGAGAAGCCCCTGCTTGCCAAAACCAGAGAAAGCCCGCTGCAAGCGATGAAGACCCAGTGCAGCCAAATAAGTAAATAAGTAAACTAACGTTAAAAGCAAAGAACTGCGGTGCAGCAGCTGCCATATTCAGAAGCCAGTGTCACTTGCTTCCTCCTTGGGGCTTTCTGGGCTGGCTCCATGGCTTATTACATAGCCAAAGAGTAGGAGAGACTGATTGCTGAGAAACACAGGGTTTGAGTATTTCAAGATTTGGGGTTTGGTCAGAAGCTAAACCTGAAAGAATGGTTTGGGGGCAAGCAGTTGGCTCAGACAGAGGAGCCTGGCGGGCTACAGTCCATAGCGTGCGCTCTCAGAGCTGGACACAACTGAAGTGACTTAACACACTTGGCTCAGGAGGTGATTCTGGGAAACACCACTAGGGGATCAGGAAGTGAGACAGAGAAGGGAAGAAAGTCAGTAAACGGTGTGTGATCAAACCAGCTACCACTGTGGGTAACAGGAGCTCAGCTCTCTGGGAGACCATGTAGAATATAGTAAATATTCCTTAGAGCAGGCTTTCCACCTCAGCGTTGTTGACATTTGGGGCTGGATCACTTTTTGTTGTAGGGGATGTGGTGTCAGATATTTAAGCTGCATCCCTGGCTTCTACCCATTGGATGGTGATAGCATCTTCCTGCTCTCTCCACCCCCACTCCCTTCCAGGATCGTGACAACCCAAAAGGTCTCCAGACATTGCCAGTGCACCCTAGGGGGTAAGGTTGCCCAGGGTTGAAAACCACTGCCCAAGACTTATCCTCTCAACAGTTGAGGGCAAAGCACCCTCCCCACCCCCCGCATAACAGGAGCTCAGCTCTCTGGGAGACCATGTAGAATATAGTAAATATTCCTTAGAGCAGGCTTTCCACCTCAGCGTTGTTGACATTTGGGGCTGGATCACTTTTTGTTGTAGGGGATGTGGTGTCAGATATTTAAGCTGCATCCCTGGCTTCTACCCATTGGATGGTGATAGCATCTTCCTGCTCTCTCCACCCCCACTCCCTTCCAGGATCGTGACAACCCAAAAGGTCTCCAGACATTGCCAGTGCACCCTAGGGGGTAAGGTTGCCCAGGGTTGAAAACCACTGCCCAAGACTTATCCTCTCAACAGTTGAGGGCAAAGCACCCTCCCCACCCCCCGCCCCCTGCCTTGTAGTGTTGGTAGATGAGGATGTTTCTGGGGACATTAACTCTCTGAAACTCATTGGCCAAACGTGCTATCTGAATCAGAAAAAATGTCCATAAACAGAAATGGCAGAGTGAATACCTCTTGGCATTTACAGTGAGTCCTGAGGGTATAGGGGTGGGGTACAAGCAACACCTACTCTGTGTTCGTCTAGGGATCTGCTTCATCATTTATTCATTTCGTCATTATTTCTTTTTATTTTTTAAAATATTTTTATTGTGGTAAAAGTCACATAATATAAAACATACTATTTTAATCATATTTAACTGTTCAATTCAGCAGCACTAAGTACATTCACATGGTTCTGCAACTCTCGCCATCATCCGTCTCCAGAACTTTTCACCTTCCTGTCCCCATTAAGCACTAACTCCCCATCCCCTGCCCCAGGCTTCAGCCCCTAGTATCTACCCATGTGCTTTCTGATTCTATGAATTTGACGATTCTAAGTACCTCATTTAAGTGGAATCAAATAGTATTTGTCTGTACCTACTGTACATTGGAATGGATTTTTAAGGTTAACTTAATATATGTTCTACAAACAGCTTGGACCTTGTTGTTTTTTTCTCCTGTGCTATACATTAAGTTCTCATTAGTTATCTATTTTATACACAGTAGTATATATATGTCAGTCCCAATCTCCCAATTTACCACCTTCTTTCCCCCCTTGGTGTCCATATGTTTGTTTTCTACATTTGCGTCTCTACTTCCGCTTTGCAAAGAGGTTCATTTGTACTATTTTTCTGGCTTCCACATCTGTTCATTAATACATGATATTTGTTTTTCTGACTCACTTCACTCTGTTCATCATTAGTTCTTCATTTGTTCTACAAATGTTTATCAAAGACCTACTGTGTGCCGGGCGGCAGGCAAGACATCGGAGATTCAGTGTTCAATGGTGAGCAAAAAATGGACTTAGTTCCTGTCCTATGTCATTAGAACTAACAGTCTTGAAGAGCAGTGAGCAGATGATACAAATGAATGTTTTTAATAACAACTAAACTCAGTGCTAAAATAAGATACAAAGCATGGAAATAAACCACAAACCTGTGGCTGTTTCTCTGATGTGCTCCTTTTAGGACCTTCTCACTCATGGTCCCCTCCACCTGGGATTTCTTTCTCCCAGAAAGCATTGCGTGATCCTTTGCTTCATTTAGGGCTTGGTTAATTTTCTCTTCTTTAGAAAGGTATTCCCTGACCACCTCATCTAAGATAGTGCTCTTCTTTTGCCTCTTATCTATTTATTTGTGGTTCTTGCATTTATCATACTTATACAAGGTTTATATTTATTGTTCATTGTCCCTGATGTTACACTGATGTTTTTTCTTTATGTTCCCAGTAAGTAGGACAGTGCCTAGCACTTAGTATATACTAAAAAATATTTGTTGTATGAGTAATCTAGGGAGATTGACTTGATTAGGGAGACCAAGGAAGACTTTCAGAAGAGAATGCCAGTAAGCCAAGATCTGAAGAAAGTAGAAATTTCCTGAATGAAAAAGGTAGGGAAAAGCATTCCAGTAAGTGGAAGGAGTATATGGAATGGCTCCATGGAGAGAAGAAGCATGGTTATCCTGAAGAATGAAAAGAAGGCCGGTGTGCCTGGGCAGAGAGAGCAGGGAACCCTTAGTTGAGTAAAACTATGAAGAAGCTATAGATATGTGTTGACTAGTGGAAAGTTGTGCATGGGAAAGTGGATGAAGGAGTGGGCAAGTACAACCAGATTTCTATTTTAAAAGGATCATTCTGGCTCCAGGGTCTAGAATATTGGAGAAGCGCAACAGTAGACACCATCATGGTGCTGTGTTCCATCCTCACAACTTTA
>SJYT01064679.1:5468-17723 GCA_006410635.1 Cephalophus harveyi
ATTATGTCCAACCTGGATAGCATTTTCAAAAGCAGAGACATTACTTTGCCGACTAAGGTCCGTCTAGTCAAGGCTATGGTTTTTCCTGTGGTCATGTATGGATGTGAGAGTTGGACTGTGAAGAAGGCTGAGCACCGAAGAATTGATGCTTTTGAACTGTGGTGTTGGAGAAGACTCTTGAGAGTCCCTTGGACTGCAAGGAGATCCAACCAGTCCATTCTGAAAGAGATCAGCCCTGGGATTTCTTTGGAAGGAATGATGCTAAAGCTGAAACTCCAGTACTTTGGCCACCTCATGCAAAGAGCTGACTCATTGGAAAAGACTCTGATGCTGGGAGGGATTGGGGGCAATAGGAGAAGGGGACCACAGAGGATGAGATGGCTTGATGGCATCACTGACTCAATGGACATGAGTCTGAGTGAACTCTGGGAGTTGGTGATGGACAGGGAGGCCTGGCATGCTGTGTTTCATGGGTCGCAAAGAACCAGACATGACTGAGAGGCTGAACTGAACTGAACTGAAGTGTGCACAATTTCTCCACTGTTGTTTGACATACATTATATTTATCTACAAAGAGCACTGGGCTGAGCATTTAACCATGTGGATTTTAATCTTCTTCTGAGCCTAACTAGATAATCCTTAAGGGCGAAGCCTGCTTTGAAGCTTTCTACAATTCTGTTGATATTTTTGTTATTAAAAAGACGATGGGGTGTGGGCGCTCCCAAGTTGTCACAGTAATAGGATGAGGAGACCATTTTCTCCCCCTCAAATATATCAAAACATCATCTGCATGTGGAGTAACATTCACAGAACAATTTCCGAACACTGATGGAGGACCCCAGGTAATTGAAAAGGCAAACCAGCCTCTTTGGAATGAGGTAGGACAAAGGAAAATGATGGAAAGGGAAACAAAGAATTTCGGGACAGAGATCCATCCTGGGGAGGGAGTCGTGAAGGAGAAGTTTCCACATAATAGGAAATCCTCTCATAGGTTAGGTCAGTGGGGGATTTAGGGACATAAGAGGGGAGCATAACTGAAAAAATACCCCACAGAAATGGTGCTGAACAGCAATTATCCGCCAAGAAGCTGCTCACATGCTCACACCTGCCTATAGCCCATCAGGGTTAGGTGCAGAGGCGCAAGCTGTGTCATCGGTCCTTAGGGAAAGGACCAGGGTTGAATCCCATGAGGACACTCTGAGCGGCCTAATTTGACACAGCACAGACAGAACAGGGAAAGTCCAAACCATTGGATCACCAGAGAAACAAAGAGCCATTCATGTGGGAAGGGTCTAACGCCACACTCTTAACCCTGGCTCACTCACAGAACAAAGGATCTCGCCCTAGCAAATATAAAGGAGGGCAAACCGGCTGCCATTTATAGTCCTCCCTGGAAGCAGAGAGGCAGGTGTGCAACAGCCAGAAGTGGAAAGAAAGGGGCTGTTGCAATTTTGGCCCCAGAGACTGCACCCTCCTGCCAAGCGGTGAGTGGGCTGCCAGTCACTACCCACATCTTCCTGGGATCCTGGATGCCTCAGATCTGCCAGGAGTGTCACAGACTGAGATCAGCTCCCCTGAGGAGACACACAGCCAGCCTGGGACTGTGATCTCATGTCACACCCAGGAGCCCAAGTGGCTAGGAACTGAGATGTGCACACCACTATGGACTATGACAACCCTCACGTAGTCCATCCACTGTGTGTTCTCTCCACACACACCAACAAAATTTGTATTCAGTTTCCCTCCCTCTAAAAACCAAAACTGAGCAAATGAGAACAAATAAGAGGCCACTTTCATTCCCCTCCTGTCAGGGTGGAGATCAGACACTAAAGAGAGACTTGCAAGCAGAGGAGGTGAACATAAGCAAAGAAAAGAAGAGGGGCAACCAAGAAGTGGCAGGTTCAATAGATTAAAATCCTGCAGTTAAACTGAGACTGTGCATTTGAGGGGCAACTGTAGACATTGAGAACAAGTACAAACCTGAACAAGGGGATCTCTGACACTGAACTGATTCTACACTGCCTACAACAGCTCCAGAGACATTACTAGATAGACTGGAAGACCTTCTGAGTAGGAAACTCAACTGGATCAGGAAAACAGAGGAATCACATGAGCATTCATCTCACTACCACTGTATATATACCCATGCCTACTATAAAAACTTCTCTTTATTATTTTTTAATTTATACAAAATTTATTATTAAATTTGTTTTAATTTTTATTCTCAGTTTTTCTTTCTCTTTTCTCCTTTTTCCCCTCTGCTTTTCATTTTTTCTACCATACTGCTCTAATATGGTGCTTTATTACTTCTTTAACTTTTATTTTTTATTGCCTACTTTTACCTTTCTTTAAAAAAAAGTATTTTTAAAATAAATTCAATATTTTAAATTTTGTGTTAAATTTTATTTTTTATATTGTAATTTTGAGAGTCTAATTTTTATTCCAGTTTTTTAGTTGTTTTTTGATCTTATGTTATTGATTTTGTATCTTTAAGAGTCTAATTTTGAGTATACATTTTAACTTAGGGATTTTATTATTGGCTTGATTGTTCTTTTCCCTTTTGACTTTCCCTTTTTTCCTCCTGGCAATCTGTTTTTCCTTTCTCCCTCTTCTTTTCTCTATATAACTCTGTGTGTCTCTTTGGGTGTTCCTGGTTCTGGAGAGTTGTTTCACCAGTAATCTAGGAGTTCTGTCCTCTGTGCTGTTTGGACAGAGAAGTCTTACTGATACTGTAAGGAGTTGGGACTGAAACCCAGAGGCAGGAGGCTCAACTCCTGAATGTTGAACCATCATAGAACTCCTGACCCCAGGGAACAATAATATACAAGAGCCCACCCAAAAGTCTCCTTACCTACACTGAGATCAAGCACCACCCAAGAGCCAGAAAGCTCCAGTGCAAGATACTCTATGTTAATCCCTCAGAAAAACTGGAACACAATCCTGCCATTAACAGAGAGTCTGCCCCAAACCATAGTAAACCAATGGACACCCCAAAACTCACTACTGAACACTTCATTACCATCCAGAGAAATGAGATCCAGCTCCATCCACCAGAACACAGAACAAGTTCCTCCAATCACGAAACCTTCACAAGCCAACGGTCCAACCCCACCCACAGTCAATCAGCAATGAACAATGCAATAACTGAGATTAAAAACATTCTGGAGGTAACTAACAGTGAGGAACTGAAGCAGAAGAATGGATAAGTGAGCTAGAAGATAGAATGGTGGAAATAATTGAAGCAGAACAGAATAAAGAAAAGAGAATAAAAAGAAATGAGGACAGCATTAGGGACATCTGGGACAATGTTAACCACCCCAACATTCAAATCATAGGCATACCAGAAGACAAAAGCAAAGGCATGAGAAAATATTTGAAGAGATAATAGAGAAAACCTTCCCTAAAATGGGGAAGGAAATAGCTACCCAATTCCAAGAAGTCAAGAGTGTCCATAGAAGATAAATCCAGGGAGAAACACACCATGAGACATTAATCAAACTAACAAAAATTTTAAGTACAAAAAGCAAACATTAAAAGTAGCAAGGGGAAAGCAACAAATAATATACAAGAGGATCCCCATAAGGATTACAGCTGATTGTTCAACAGAAATTCTGCAGGCCAGAAGGGAATGGCAGGGTACACTTAAAGTGATGAAAGGGAAAAATCTACAACCAAGATTAGGTGACTCACCAAGGATCTCATTCAGATTGGAAGGATAAATCAAAAGGTTTACAGACAAGCAAAAACTAAGAAAATTCAGCACCACCAAACCAGCTCTTCAATAAATGCTAAGGAACTTCTCTAGAAAGGAAACACAGAAAAGGTTTATAAAAACAACTCAAAACAATAAAGTAAATGATAACAGGATCATCCTTATGAATAATCACCTTCAATGTAAATGAGTTAACTGCTCCAATGAAAAGACAAAGACCGACCAAATGGATACAAAATCAAGATCCATATATGCTGTCTATAAGAGACCCACCTTAAACCTAGGGACACATACAGACAGAAAGACCGGGACTGGAAAAAGATATTTCATGCAAATGGAGACCAAAAAAAAAAAAAAAAAAGTGGGAATAGCAATATTTATATCAGATAAAATAGAGTTTAAAATAAAGACCATTATGAAAGACAAAGAAGGACACTGCATAATGATCAAGGGATCAATTCAAGGCACAACAATTAAATATATATATGTGCATGCAACATAGAAGCACATGAATATATAAGGCAAATGCTAACAACCATTAAAGGGGAAATTGACAGTAACATAATAATAGTGGGGGACATTAATATGCCACTAATACCAATGGACAGATCATACAGACAGAAAATTAACAAGGAGAAAAGAGTTTTAAATGATACCTTAGACCAGTTGGACCTAATTGATATCTACAGGGCATTTCACCCAAAAACAATGGATTTCACCTTTTCTCTCAAGCGGACATAGAACATTCTCCAGGATAGATCATATCCTGAACAACAAATCAACAAATCCTTAGTAAATTTTTAAAAATGAAATTATTTCTGCATCCTTTATGATCACAGTGTTATAAGATTAGATATTAACTACAGGAAAAAAATGTTGTAAGATTAGATATCAACTAAGCAAGAGAATTCCAGAAAAATATCTACTTCTGCTCTACTGACTACACCAAAATCTTTGACTGTGTGGATCACAACAAACTGTGGAAAATTCTTAAAGAGATGGGAATACAAGACCATGCTACCTGCCTCCTGAGAAATCTATATGCAGGTTAAAAAGGAACAGTTAGAAATGCACGTGGACCCTGAACTGGTTCCAAATTGAGAAAGGACAATGTCAAGGCTGCATATTGTCACCCTGCTTATTTAAATTTTGGGCAGAGTACCTTACGTGAATCCTGGGCTGGATGAAGCACAAGCTAGAATCGAGATTGCTTGGAGAAATATCAATAACCTCAGATATGCAGATGACACCACCCTTATGGCAGAAAGTGAAGAGGAACTAAAGAGCCTCTTAATGAAAGTGAAAAAAGAGAGTGAAAAAGCTAGGTTAAAGTTCAACATTCAGAAAAACTTTTGTCATGGCCTGGTCCCATAACTTCATAGCAAATAGATCAGCAAACAAAGGAAACAGTGACAGACTTTCTTTTCCTGGGCTCCAAAATCACTCCAGATGGTGACTGCAGCCATGAAATTAAAAGAGGCTTGGTCCTTGGAGGAAAAGCTATGACCAACCTAGATAGCATATTCAAAAGCAGAGACATTACTTTGCCAACAAAGGTCCGTCTAGTCAAAGCTATTGTTTTTCCAGTAGTCATGTATGGATGTGAGAGTTGGACTATAAAGAAAGCTGAGCGCTGAGGAATTGAGGCTTTTGAACTGTGGTGCTGGAGAAGACTCTTGAGAGTCCCTTGGACTGCAATGAGATCCAACCAGTCAATCCTAAAGGAAATCAGTCCTGAATATTCATTGGAAGGACTGATGTTGAAGCTGAAGCTCCAATAATTTGGCCACCTGATATGAAGAACTGACTCATTTGAAAAGATCCTGATGCTGGAAGAGTGAAAGCAGGAGGAGAAGGGAACAACAGAGGATGAGATGGTTGGATTGCATCACTGACTAGATGGACATGGGTTTGAGCAAGCTCCTGGAGTTGATGATTGACAGGGAAGCCTGACGTGCTGCAGTCCATGGGGTTACAAAGAGTTGGACAAGACTGAGAGACTGAACTGAACAGGAAAAAAATATAAGAACCACAAACTCATGGAGGCTAAACAACACGCTTCTGAATAACCAATATATAAATGAAGAAATCAAAAAGGGAATCAAAATATGCATAGAAACAAATGATAATGAAAGCATAACAACCCAAAATCTATAGGCTTCAGTAAAAGCAAGGCTAAGAGGAAAGTTCATAGTGATATAAGCCTACCTCAAGAAACAAGAGAAATATCAAATAAAGAACTTTACACCTAAAGCAACTAGAAAAAGAATAACAACAACAACAACAACAAAAATCCACAAACTTAGCAGGAGGAAGGAAATCATAAAAATCAGAGCAGAAATAAATGGAAAAGGATGAGGGTGAAAATAGCAAAGGTCACTAAAACTAAAAGCTGGTTCTTTGAGAAGATAAACAAAATAAACAAACCATTGCCAGACTCATAAGGCAAAAAAGGGAAGAGTCTCAAATCAATAAACTTAAAAATGAAGATGGAAAAATTATAACAGACAACACAGAAATACAAAAGATCATAAAAGACAACTATGAGCAAATATATGCCAATAAAATGGACAACTTGGAAGAAATGTACAAATTCTTAGAAAAGTGTAACCTTCCACAACTGAACCGGGAAGAAGTAGAAAATATGAACAGACCAATCATAAGCACAGAAATCAACACTGTAATGGAAAATCTTCCTAGAAATAAAAGCCCAGGACCAGATGGATTCACAGGTGATTTTACCAAAAATTTAAAGGAGAGCTAACAACTATCCTCCTCAAAGTCTTCCATAAAATTGCAAAGAAAGGAAAATTTCCAACCTCTTTCTATGTGGCCATCATCATCCTGATACCACAACCAGGCAAATATGCCACAAAAAAGAAAAGTGTAAGCCAATATTATTAATGAACATAAATGAAAAAATCCTCAACAAAATTCTAGCAAACAGAATCCAATAACATATTAAAAAGATCATACATCATGATCAAGTGGGCTTTATTCCCAGGATGCAAGGATTCATCAATATTCAAAAATCAATCTATGTGATACACTGTATTAACAAATTGAAAGATACAACCACATGATTGTTAAAATAGATGCAGAGAAAGCCTTTGACAAAATTCAACACCCATTTATGATAAAGGCTCTCCAGGAAGTAGGCATAGAAGGAACATAACTCAACATAGTAAAATTCATATATGACAGTCCCATAGCAAACATATCCACAATGACAGAAAATTGAAAGCATTTTCTCTAAAATAAGGAACAAGGCCAGTGTGTCCACTCTCACCACTACTATTCAACATAGTTTTAGAAGTCCTAGCCACAGCAATCTGAGAAGAAAAAGAAATAAAAGTAATTTCCAGATTGGGAAAAAAAAAAAAAAAAAAAAACACAAAACACAAAACTCTCACTGTTTGCAGATAACATGATCCTTTATAGAAAACCCTAAAGATGCCACCAGAAAATTACTAGAGCTAATCAATGAACATAATAAAGTTGCAGGATATAAAATTAATACATAGAAGTCACTTTCATTCTTATACACTGAAAATAAATTTTCAGAGAGAAAATTTAAGGAAGTAATCCCATTCACTATTGAAACAAAAAGAATAAAATACTTAGGAATAAATTTAAAGAGGCAAAAAAACCTGCATTCAGAAAACTATAAAACATTGATGAAAGAAATCAAAGATGACACAAAGAGATGGAAAAATATACTGTGTTCTTTGGATCTTCTCTAGACAGGAAACACAGAAAAGGTTTATAAACTAGAACCCAAAACAATAAAGTAAATGGCAATGGGATCATACTTTTCAATAATTAGCTTAAATATAAATGGGTCAAATTTCCCAATCAAAAGACAAAGACTGGCTGAATGGATTCAATTCAATCCCTATCAAACTAATAACAGTATTTTTGACAGAACTAGAGCAAATCATTTCACAATTTGTATGGAAACACAGAGAATTCTGAATAGCCACAGCGATCTTGAGAAAGAAGAATGTAACTGGATGAATCAAGCTGCTTGACTTCAGACTATACCCCAAAGCTACAGTCATCAAAACATTATGTTACTGGCAAAAAGACAGAAGTATAGATCAATGGAACAAAATAGAAAATCCAGAGGTAAATCCACACACCTACAGACACCTTATCTTTGACAAACGAGGTCAAAATATACAGTGGAGAAGACAGTCTCTTCAACAAGTGATGCTGGGAAAACTGGTCAACTACATGTAAAAGAATGAAACAAGAACACTTTTCAACACCATACACAAAAATAAACTCAAAATGGTTGAAAGACCTTAATGCAAGACCAAAAACTATAAAATTCTTAGAAATAATCATAGGCAGAGCACTGTCTGACATAAATCACAGGAAGATCCTCTATAACCCACTTCCCAGCATAATGGAAATAAAAACAAAAATAAACAAATGAGACCTAATTAAACTTAAAAGTTTTGCACAACAAAGCAAACTATAATCAAAGTGAAAAGCCCTCAGAATTTGAGAAAATGATAACAAATAACTGACAAAGAATTAATCTCCAAAATATACAAACAGCCCATGTAGCTCAAAACCAGAAAAATGAACAAACCAATAAAAAATATATAAGAAATCTAAACAATATTTCTCCAAAGAGTACATACAGATGGCTAATAAACACATGAAGTGAAGTCGCTCAGTCATGTCCGACTCTTTGTGACCCCATGGACTGTAGCCAGCCAGGCTCCTCCATCCATGGGATTCTCCAGGCAAGAATACTGGAGTGGGTTGCCATTTCCTTCTCCAAGGGATCTTCCTGACCCAGGGATCGAACCCATGTCTCCTGCATTGCAGGAAGATGCTTTTACCTCTGAGCCACCAGGGAAGCCCTAATAAACACATGAAAAGATGTTCAAAATCATACATTATTAGAAAATTGCAAATCAAAACCACAATGATGTATCATCTCACACCAGTCAGAATGGCCATCACCAAAAGTCTACAAGCAATAAATGCTGGAAAGGATGTGTAGAAAAGGGAACTCTTTTACACTGTTGGTGGGAATGCAAACTGGTACAGCCACAGTTGTGAATATTGTGGAGATTCCTTAAAAACCTGGGAATAGAACTGCATAAGACCCACCAATCCCACTGCTGGGTATATTCCCCAAGGAAGCCAGAATTGAAAGAGACACATGTACCCCAATATTCATGCAGCACTATTTTCAATAACTAGTACATGGAAACAACCTAGATACCCACAGGTGGATGAATGGATAAGGAAGTTGTGATACATGTACATAGCAGAATATTAGTCAGCTATAAAAAGGAAGCATTTGAGTCAGTTCTAATGTGGTGGATGAACCTGGAGCCTATTATACAGAGTAAAGTAAGTCAGAAAGAGAAAGACATATACTGTATATTAATGCATATATATGGTATCTATAATTATGATACCAATGATAGTATGTACAGGGCAGCAAAGGAGACCCAGACGTAAAGAACATACTTTTAGACTCACTGGAAGAGAGATAGAGTGGGATAATTTGAGATAATAGCATTGAAACATGTATATTACCATATTTAAAACAGATGATCAGTGTGAGTTTGATGCGTGAAACAGGGCACACAAAGCCGGTGCTCTGTGATAGCATAGAGGAATAGGGTAGGGAGGGAGTCAGGAGGGGGATTCAGAATGGTGGGGACACATGTTTAGCTATGGCCAATTCATGTAGTTGTATGACAAAAACCATTACAATGTTGTAATTTAATTATCCTGCAATTAAAATAAATTAATTTAAAAAGAGGACAGCTCCTAACACTCACAAGAAAAATGTAATCAATAATAAGTCCAAATTTTTAGTTTCAAAAGTTATCTTTTACAGTTGAAAAACATATTTTTTCATTATAAACCAAGTTCATCGAATGTATTTTGTTGTTAAGGTGTAAAAGAATAGATGATGAAGACACTTTAGTATAGTCTTGAGATATATAAGAAAGTAACCACTTTAATAAATGAGAAACAAGATTGAATATTAAGGAAATAAACCCCAGCATAATAGTATGAGCAGCTCTGTTCACCTTCCCAGTGAAACTAGTAAAAACACTTTGAAAACAACCATTTAAACCTTCTGGAAATGGTCCTAAATGCAAGCAGCAAATCAAGAAATATCTATCCAAGAAAATCTATTAAAATCTATTAAGAAACATGAGAGTTTCTGTGGTATTTGATCCAAAACTCCTCTATTCCTTTCTTCTCCCAGCTCATTGAAGCAGAGACTACTCCAAATTGCTGCAACCAAGAACACAGGACTCCCTCTCCCCCAGTTTCCAGCCAGAGGGCTCTCCTCACAGACAAAGCAGGAACTCACTGTTTCCCACACTTCCTTCAGCTACTCATTGTTGAGGTTAAGTCCTAAGCAAGTACGATAAAAAAGAAAGGAGCTCCCTTCTTTTGCCCTATTCCACTCATGGAAGAGAAGATTTTCATTGGACACAGGGCACTAATAATATTTGGGTTCTCATAGCCATTCGAAGCAAGCGAAAAAGAACTCAGTCTCCTGCCTCACCACCACTGAGCACTCAGCTACTAGAGTAAGAATGTCATTCAGAAAGAAGTTTGCCTTTTTATCCCATCTCCAGTTCCACAGCCCTGGCAAAGAGATTGGTAATAACATAAATAGCTTGCAATCTTTTCCTGAAGGAACTAACTATATTTGCAACAGAATGAGAAGTTTAATCCTGAGGGTAACCTAAACAAAAGTAGAAGTTGGTGAAAAACAACTAGAAGGAAATGTGTAGATCTAATGAAAACTTAGGCCAGATTGTAGGCCAGAAACCTCATAGGAGGAAAACAGGGAGTAAGACAGCTATAATGAGACCTGCTAGCTTGAGAGCAAATGTCAAACACTGACCTCAGACACTGTTAGATCAAATGAGCTACAACTTGATTGGATTATTTTATAAAATAGTTTATACCCCAGTGCATTGTTAAAAACAATAGGACAATCAACCAGCAATTAATGGAGTCTAACCACTGGATTTGTTTTTAGGGAAAGAGGAGAAGAGAACCCTGTCAGTACCACTGGCATCCCAGGATGACTATAGATGTACCAAAAGATGTGCCTACCTGAAGACTTGACATTGGGAATGGGGTGAGAATATACTTCACTAAAATAATCCAGCCAGTCAATAAACAAGGAAATAATGAAAGCTCCTAGAGAAGGAATCATTATCTAGTGTTGCTATATTATCTGAAATGTCCAGATGCCAACAAAAATTATTAGGTGTACAAAGAAAAATTGATCCAGACACTCCCCCCCAAAATCAAGAAACAGAAACTGCCAGTAAGAGCAATCAGACATTGAATTGAACAGAAAAAAAAAAAAATTCAAAGTAGCCATTTGTTAAGAGTTAAATTTTGTTCCCCAAAATTCGTATGTTGAAGTCCTAATCCTTAGCACCTCTTAATGTGACTATTTGGAAATAGAGCCATTAAAGGTGAAATTAGTTTAGATGTGATCATACAAAAGTAAGGTGGATTCCAAATCCAATATGCTTCATGTCCTTATAAAAATTGGAAGGTTTGACAGAGAGACAAGGCATTCAAGAAGAATTCCATGTGAACACTGGAGTTATGCTATCACAAACCAAGGAACTATCACAAATAGTAGAGAGACCTTGAACAGATCCAACCATGGCACCTTCAAAGAAAACATGGTCCTACTGACACTTTAATCTTAGATTTCTAGATTTCATAAGTGTAGATCACAAATTTTTATTGTTTAAGTAACTCTCTTTATGGAAACTAGCACATCTTTATAAATATGTTCAAAGAAATAAAGAAGAGCATGAATAAAGAAGTAAGGTAAACAACAAAGACAGAAAGTATTTGAAAAAAGAATAGTATGGGGTTAAAAGTAAAATTACTGTAATAAAAATCACTGAAGTAGCACAATAGATTTGAACTAGCAGAAGAAAAATTAGCAAACTTGAAAATAGATCAGTAGAGATTATGCAAACTAAAAACAAAGAACAAAAATAATGAAGAAAAATGGATAGACCTTGAAAGAAATGTGGATTATTAAACACACTATATTGAATATAAGGAAGTACTGAAAGAGTGGAGACAGAATGAAAAAGAGAAGAAGAAATAATCAAATAGGTACTGACTGAAAAGTTTCCAAATTTATTGAAAGATGATAACCTACAAATCCAAGAAACTCAATAAGTTTCTAAAAGGATAAACATGAAAAGACCCATAAACTAACACATTACACTAAAATTGCTGAATGTCAAAGCAGAAAATGTTGAAAACATTGAGAGAAAAATGGCTTACTTTTCAGCAGGAGAGACTGGGATGCAGTGGTATCACATATTTAAATTGATCAAATAAAAAAAGAGTCAACCAAGAATCATATCCAACAAAGCTATCATTCCAAAAGGAAAGAGAAATTAAAAACTTTCTCAGATCCCGTATTGAACCTGGACCTGTCTCTTATACACATCTAGATGTGTATAAGAGACAGGGATCAGGAAAACAGAGGAATCACATGA
>SJYT01064679.1:17903-53672 GCA_006410635.1 Cephalophus harveyi
ATCCCACAATCTCCCTCTCCCACAGAGTCCAAAAGACTGGTCTATACCTCTGTGTCTCTTTTGCTGTCTCGCATACAGGGCTATCATTACCATCTTTCTAAATTCCATATATATAACCAATACAATATTGTAAATTAATTAGCCTCCAATTAAAATAAATAAATTTAAATATTTAAAAAAGAAAACAAAAATGAGATTATGCTACACATGTATTTCAATTGTTAGAGTTAAACAAAAAAAATTACAAAATGATATAATTCAAAATTGGTGTGTGTGTGTGTGTGTGTGTATATATAAGTTTTAAATAGCTTTCAATGCAAGGCATCAAATTTCTAAATTATCTCTTTATTAATCTTCATAAGAGTATAAATCTATTCCTACTTTGTATAGTTTAATATTCTTCTCCATTGCATTTTGTGAGTCTATGTGTGTTTGTAGAGTGTGCTCCAGAAAACACTGTTCTATTACTTTATAATCACTGTACCAAGAGTTGCCACAATTAACTTAAGGGCATGCTTGGCTGGGGAGACAATAGGGTAACTTCTTGGAGCTTTAAAGTGAAGAAGTGAAGTCGCTCAGTCGTGTCCGACTCTTTGCAACGCCATGGACTGTAGCCTATCAGGCTCCTCCATCCATAGGGTTTTCCAGGCAAGAGTGCTGGAGTGGATTGCCATTTCCTTCTCCAGGGGATTTTTCCGACCCAGGAATCGAACCCTGGTCTCCCGCATTGCAGGCAGACGGGGAAGCCTTTTGTGACGACTGAGGGCAGTTGATAGAAATGAAAGTCTTGGCTGGACACACAGCAGCACAGCTAGAAATATTTCCGTCCTCTCTTCCAGTTTAGCGTGATATGGTAATGAATGTTGATATGAGGGGTCATGCCTAGAAATTCAGTATTCTGTTTCCGGTTTGTACATCTGAAAAGGAGTGAGTGAGCATTCCTTTGTGTCCCCCTGTAGGCGGTGAGGACTACCCGGCTCATGTGGACGGAGAGGTGGAAGATCTGTGTTGAAGACGACACAGCTGCTCCGACAGTCCTGGATTTCTTGCTTCAGAACACTTAATGTCAGAAAAACAAAATTCCCTGTAAGACAGTGTATATTTACATCTTTTTAGACCATATTTATTTTATAAAAATAATGTATCATCATAAATTATTGTTTTACAATGGACATGGAGATGGAAGATCTGCATTGAAGATGACACAGTTGCCCCGACAGTCCTGGATTTCTTACTGCAAAACACTTAATGAGAGAAAAACAAAATTCCCTGTAAAACAGTGTATATTTACATCTTTTCAGACTATCTTTATTTTATAAAAATAATATATCATCACAAATTAATATTTTACAATGCTTTTATTTCTCAGTAATTACAAAAATCAGCAAGAGATATAGAGAATGTAGAGAACAGGTGGTATAGACAGGTACGGTTTTGCTTGTTGTACCAAACTTCTTGAGTGGCAAGCAGAAAGGTTTAGCTCAATTAGAAAGTGACCTGGGGAAGAAGCTGATCCCAAGGGTAAGAATAATTCTTATTTAAAAAGCCCTATTTGTTATGAAGATAGAAGATATTTTAGAGGGTGGTTAAGCCTAGTATCAAATTCTTGGTATCACGAATTACCTTCAGTTCAGTTCAGTTCAGTCGCTCAGTCATGTCCGACTCTTTGCGACCCCATGAATCGCAGCACGCCAGGCCTCCCTGTTCATCACCATCTCCCGGAGTTCACTCAGACTCACGTCCATCGAGTCGGTGATGCCATCCAGCCATCTCATCCTCGGTCGTCCCCTTCTCCTCCTGCTCCCAATCCCTCCCAGCATCAGAGTCTTTTCCAATGAGTCAACTCTTCGCATGAGGTGGCCAAAGTACTGGAGTTTCAGCTTCAGCATCATTCCTTCCAAAGAAATCCCAGGGTTGATCTCCTTCAGAATGGACTGGTTGGATCTCCTTGCAGTCCAAGGGACTCTCAAGAGTCTTCTCCAACACCACAGTTCAAAAGCATCAATTCTTCAAGAAAAAAAGATACTTCAAATAAGCAGTAACACAGAGAAACTTGAATGTTTATAATAATATAATAAAATACAGACTTTTAAAAGGTTTACAAAAGGTTACTAGAGGCAAAGAGGGACATTTTATATGATTGAAAGGATCAATCTATTAGGGAGATATAACAATTATAAACAATTATGCACTTAACAGCATAACTTGAATATAAGAAAGTCTTTTTAAGTGAACAATGCAAAGAAACAGAGGAAAATGATAAAAAGGGAAAGACTAGAAATCTCTTCAAGAAAATTACAGATACTAAGGGAATATTTCATTCAAAAATGGGCACAATAAAGGAAAGAAATGGCAAGGAACTAACAGAAGCAGAAGAGATTGAGAAGAGGTGGCAAGAATATACAGAACTGTACAAAATGTCTTAGTGACCCAGATAACCATGATAGTGTGGTCACACCTACAGCCAGATATCTTGGAGTATGAAGTCAAGTGGGCCTTAGGAAGCATTACTAAGAACAAAGCTAGTGGAGGTGACAGAATTCAGCTGAGCTATTTCAAATTCTAAAAAATGATCCTGTTAAAGTGTTTCACTGAATATGCCAGCAAACTTGGAAATCTCAGCAGTGGCCACGGGTGGAAAAGGTCAGTTTTTGTTCCAACCCCAAAGAAGGGCAATGCCAAATAATGTTCAAACTACCACACAATTTTGCTCATTTCGCATGCTAGCAAGGTAATGCTCCAAATCCTTCAAAGTAGGTTTCAGCAGACTGTGAACCATGAACTTCCAGATGTACAAGTTGGATTTAGAAAAAGCAGAGGAACCACTGATCAAATTGCCTACATCCACTGGATCATAGAAAAAGCAAGAGAGTTTCAGAAAATACATCTACATTTGTTTCATTGACTATGCTAATGCCTTTGATTGTGTGGATCACAACAAACTGGAAAAATCTTAAAGAAATGGGAATAACAGACCACCTTACCTGTCTGCTGAGAAATGTGTATGCAGGTCAAGAATCAACAGTTAGAACCAGACATGGAAAAAAGGACTGGTTCAAAATTGGAAAAGGAGTAGGCCAAAACTATATATTATCACCCTGCTTATTTACTTCTATGCAAATACATCATGTGAAATGCCAGGCTGGATGAATTACAAGCTGGAATCAAATTTCCGGGACAAACATCAATAACCTCAGATATGCAGATGACACCACCCTAATGACAGACAGCAAAGAAGGACAAAGGAACCTCTTGATGAGGATGAAAGAGGAGAGTGAAAAAGCTGACTGAAAACTCAACATTCAAAAAATGAACATTATGGCATCTGGTCCCATCATGTCAAGGCAAATAGATGGAGAAAAATTGGAAGCAGTGACAGACTTTCTTTTCTTGGACTCCAGAATGACTGCAGGTGGTGACTGCAGCGATGAAATTAAAAGACGCTTGCTCCTTGGAAGAAAAACTATGACCAACCTAGACAGCATATTATAAAGCAGAGACATCACTTTCCCAACAAAGTTCCATATAGTCAAAGCTGTGGGTTTTCCAGTAAATCATGAACAGATATGAGACTTGGACCATAAAGAAGGCTGAGTGCCAAATAATTGATGCTTTCAAACTGTAGTGCTGGAGAAGACTCTTGAGAGTCCCTTGGAGAGCAAGGAGATCAAACTAGTCAATACTAAAGGAAACCAAAGCTGAATATCCATTGGAAGGATTGATGCTGAAGCTCCAATACTTTGGCCACCTGATGTAATGAGCCAACCCTGATGCTGGGAAAGATTGAGGGCAGGAGGAGAAGGGGGTGGCAGAGGATGAGATGGTTGGATGGCATCACCAACTCAATGGAGATGAGTCTGAGCAAACTCTGGGAGATAGCTTGGCGTGCTGTAGTCCATGCAGTGGCAGAGTCAGACACGACTAAGTGACTGAACAGCAGCAAATCTTAAAAAGAAATGAAAGAAGAAATTTTAAAAGTCTACCTTGCTTTCAATTAAGGTAGAACAAGTAGACAGAAGATCAGTAAGGAAATCAAATACTTGATGAACATAAAAAATGAACTAGACCTAGAAGGCATTTGTAGATCACTTCACCCAAGAACAACATAATATACATTTTTCTCAAATGCATATGAAACATTCTTCAGGATAGACTATATTTGTGGCCATAAACAATAATACAAAGTATGTTCTCTGAACACAAAGGGATAAGTTTAAAAACAAATAATGAGAAAAAAATTGAGAAACTCAAAAATATGTAAAAATTAAACAACAGGCTCAAGCAACCAATGAGTCAATGAAGAAATATAAAGAGAAATCAGAAAGTGCTTTGAAGTGAATGAAAAGGAAGACACAAAATAACAAAACCTAAGGGATGCAGCAAAAATACTGTTTAGACAGGAAATTATATCTTTAAATCCCATAGTAAAAGGAACAGGACTGGAAAAGGTCAGTTTTCATTCCAATCCCAAAGAAAGGTAATGCCAAAGAGTTCTCAAACTACCGCACAATTGCACTCATCTCACACACTAGTAAGTTCAGTTCAGTTCAGTCGCTCAGTCGTGTCCAACTCTTTGCGACCCCATGAATCGCAGCTCGCCAGGCCTCCCTGTCCATCACCATCTCTCAGAGTTCACTCAGACTCATGTCCGTTGAGTCCGTGATGCCATCCAGCCATCTCATCCTCGTCCCCTTCTCCTCCTGCCCCCAATCCCTCCCAGCATCAGAGTCTTTTCCAATGAGTCAACTCTTTGCATGAGGTGGCCAAAGTACTGGAGTTTCAGCTTTAGCATCATTCCTTCCAAAGAAACTCTAGGCCTGATCTCCTTCAGAATGGACAGGTTGGATCTCCTTGCAGTCCAAGGGACTCTCAAGAGTCTTCTCCAACACCACAGTTCAAAAGCACCAATTCTTCAGTGCTCAGCCTTTTTGACAGTCCAACTCTCACATCCATACATGACCACAGGAAAACCCACACACTAGTAAAGTAATGCTTAAAATTTTCCAAGCCAGGATTCAGCAATATATGAACCGTGAACTTCCAGATGTTCAAGTTGGTTTTAGAAAAGGCAGAGGAAACAGATCAAATTGCCAACATCCCCTGGATCATTGAAAAAGCAAGAGAGTTCCAGAAAAACATATATTTCTACTTTATTGACTATGCCAAAGCCTTTGACTGTATGGATCACCACAAACTGTGGAAAATTCTGAAAGATGGGAATATCAGACCACCTGACCTGCCTCTTGAGAAACCTGTATGCAGGTCAGGAAGCAACAGTTAGAACTGGACATGCAACAACAGACTGGTTCCAAATAAGAAAAAGACTACATCAAAGCTGTATATTGTCACCCTGTTTATTTAACACATATGTAGAGTACATCATGAGAAATGCTGGGTTGGAAGAAGCACAAGATGGAATCAAGATTGCTGGGAGAAATATCAATAACCTCAGATATGCAGATGACACCACCCTTATGGCAGAAAGTGAAGAAGAACTAAAGAGCCTCTTGATAAAAGTGAAATAGGAGAGTGAAAAAGTTGGCTTAAAGCTCAACATTCAGAAAACGAAGATCATGGCATCCGGTCCCATCACTTCATGGCAAATTGATGGGGAAACAGTGGAAACAGTGTCAACACCCTTATGGCAGAAAGTGAAGAAGAACTAAAGAGCCTCTTGATAAAAGTGAAATAGGAGAGTGAAAAAGTTGGCTTAAAGCTCAACATTCAGAAAACGAAGATCATGGCATCCGGTCCCATCACTTCATGGCAAATTGATGGGGAAACAGTGGAAACAGTGTCAGACTTTATTTTTCTGGACTCCAAAATCACTGCAGATGGTGATTGCAGCCATGAAATTAAAAGACGGTTACTCCTTGGAAGAAAAGTTACAACCAATCTAGACAGCATATTCAAAAGCAGAGACATTACTTTGTCAACAAAGGTCCATCTAGTCCAGGCTATGGTTTTTCCAGTGGTCATGTATGGATGTGAGAGTTGGACTATGAAGAAGGCAGAGCACCGAAGAATTGATGCTTTTGAATTGTGGTGTTGTAGAAGACTCTTGAGAGTCCCTTGGACTGCAAGGAGATCCAACCAGTCCATCCTAAAGGAGATCAGTCCTGGGTGTTCATTGGAAGGACTGTTGTTGAAGCTGAAACTCCAATATTTTGGCCACCTGACTCATTTGAAAAGACCCTGATGCTGGGAAAGATTGAGGGCAGGAGGAGAAGGGGACAACAGAGGATGAGATGGTTCCATGGCATCACCGGCACAATGGATATGGGTTTGGATGGACAGGGAGGCCTGGCATGCTGCAGTTCATTGGGTCACAAAGAGTCAGGCGTGACTGAGTGACTGAACTGAAAAAGGAAAATTCTCATATCAAGTCACTGGAGAAAAATAGCAAACTAAGTGAAAAGCAGGAAGAAGAAATAAAACAATAAAGATAATAATAAAAAAAAAGTGGAAATTAATGAAATAAAGAATAGAATAAGAATAGAGAAATTCTTGAAACTGTTCATTCTGCAAAACTGAAACTACATCCGTTGAACAACAAATCCCATTTTCTCCCTTCCCCCAGCCCCGGCAACCACCGTTCTACTTCATGTACCAAAGAGTTTGTTTATTTTAGATACCTTATATAGGTGGAATCATGAAGTATTTGGCTTTTTGTTAATGCCTCGTTTCATTTAGCATAATGTCCTCAAAATTAATCCATATTGTAGCAGGTTCAGTATCTTCTCTCCTTTTAAGGCTGAATATTCCATTGTATGTGTATGCCAAAATGTGCTTCTCCACTCATTCAATGATGGACAATTTAGTTGCTTCCAATTTTTGGCTACCATGAGAATGCTGCAATGAACATGGGTGTACAAATGTGTCTTTGAGAGCTTGCTTTCAATTATTTGGAGTATAAGCCCAGAAGGACATCTTTTTTGGGGGGCAGGGGGAAAGATCATTCTGTCATTTTTGAGATTGCATCCAAGTACTGCATTTCGGACTCTTTTGTTGACCATGATGGCTACTCCATTTTTTCTGAGGGATTCCTGCCCGCAGTAGTAGATATAATGGTCATCTGAGTTAAATTCACCCATTCCAGTCCATTTTAGTTCGCTGATTCCTAGAATGTCGACGTTCACCCTTGTCATCTCTTGTTTGACAACTTCCAATTTGCCTTGATTCATGGACCTGACATTCCAGGTTCTTATGCAGTATTGCTCTTTACAGCACCGGATCTTGCTCTTATCACCAGTCACATGCACAACTGGGTATTGTTTTTGCTTTGGCTCCATCCCTTCATTCTTTCTGGAGTTTTTTCTCCACTGATCTCCAGTAGCATATTGGGCACCTAATGACCTGGGGAGTTCCTCTTTTGGTATCCTATCATTTTGCCTTTTCATACTGTTCATGGGGTTCTCAAGGTAAGAATACTGCCATTCCCTTCTCCAGTGGACCACGTTCTGTCAGCCCTCTCCACCATGACCCGCCCATCTTGGGTTGTCCTGCAGGCATGGCTTGGTTTCATTGAGTTAGACAAGGCTGTGCTCCTAGTGTGATTAGATTGACTAGTTTTCTGTGAGAATGGTTTCAGTATGTCTGCCCTCTGATGCCCTCTTGCAACACCTACCATCTTACTTGGGTTTCTCTTACCTTGGGTGTGGGGTATCTCTTCACGGCTGCTTCAGCAAAGCACAGCCGTTGCTCCTTACCTTGGACGAGGGGTATCTCCTTACTGCTGTCATTCCTGACCTTCAACGTGGGATAGCTCCTCTAGGCCCTCCTGGCCTGGCCGCTGGCCCTGGCCTTGGTCATGGGTGGCTCCTCCCAGCTGCCGCCCCTGGCCTCAGGCTCATGGTGGCTCCCCGGGGTCACCGCCCCTGGCCTCGAGCTCGAGGTGGCTTCTCCGGACTGCCCCTGACCTCGGAAGCGGGGTGTCTCCTCCCAGCCGCCCCTGACCTCGGACGCAGGGTGTCTCCTCCTGGCCGCCACTGGCCTCAGACGTGGGGTAGCTCTATCCAGCCACTGTCCTGATCCCAGACGCGGGGTGTCTCCTCCCGGCCACCCCTGACCTTGGATGCGGAGTGTCTCCTCCCAGCCGCCCCTGACCTCAGATGCCGGGTGTCTTCTCCCGGCCGCCACTGGCCTTGGACGTGGGGCAGCTCCTCCCGGCTGCCGCCCTGACCTTGGACACGGGGTGTCTCCTCCTGGGCCGCCACTGACCTCGGATGCGGGGTAGCTCCTCTTGGTGGCCGCCCCGACCTCAGCACAGGGTAGCTCCTCTCGGCCGTTTCTGCACCATCGCAGCCTGGCACTCTAGGCTGCTGCCTTGTGCCAATAATTGCTGCTAATTCCCTGCCCTGGGTGGGACAAGGGTGTCTCAGGTCAAACCTCTCTGCTGGCAAACTAGCAGATTACCATACAAATAGTTTTGTTATATAGATTAGGGGAAAATGTCTGAGTATAACATAGTGATTTGTCAAGTCAGTTCTGAGCCTTTAGGAAGAACCGACTTGAAGACAGAGTTTGGGATAAATGCATAGTACACTAACATAGCTTAAGACAAACATTTCCATAAGAAAAATGCATTGGTTAACTCAAAATTTGAGAAAAGTTAAGTTCAGGTGGAACCAGGTGTCATCATTGCAACACAGTATTTTAAGAGAAACCTCTTTTTAAATTTGTATAGAGACGGGGAAAAAATATAACACTAGTTTGTTTCCTCCTGCCACTTAAGAGAGATAAAAAATGTCTGACACTTGCAGCCTATTTCCTCCGTTTGGAGACCCCTGGCCTTTCTGCCTATTATCCTCTCAAAAGAAAATGCCTCAAAACTGAGAGAGTTGTACCAGGCCCGTCACCCACAACATGCATTTTGAAATAGCATTGGCATAATGTGAGTCATCTCAGGCTATAAGACAATTCACATGAATCTTGAAGAAAGGCATATTTCCAAGCAAATACATACTTCATTGACATAGCTTAAGGAAGATATGTACATGAGAAAAAAACATTGTTTAGCCCAAAGTTTGAGATAAAGTTAAGTTCAGGCAGAACCAGGTGTCGTCATGACAACACACTATTTTAAAAGAAAAGAAAAGAAAAAAAGTCTGTCCCTTGCAGCTTTATTTCCTCCTGCTGCTTGGGGACCTCTGGCCTCCCTTCCAAGGCTATTAACACTCTCATTCCTCCATTTTCTTTTAGAATTATGTTTCCAAGGGAAAGAGGTGATGTTCTCATTCCATGACAGCTTCTGAGATGGTAAGGGGTGTCATCCTTAAATTATTGAGGCAACATATTCTCCTAACCCTCATATTTAGGGTCTCTGATCCAGGGGCCCCAAGTAATAGTTGGAAGAGGCTGTGGCACTTGTAGGAGCCTGAACAACATTTGTAACTTTAAAGCCTTCATGTAGCTAGAAACAAATCCAGCTACACAGTTACAGATGTGGGGAGCAAACAGCAAGAATAGAACAATCAGCAAAGTTAAAAGTCACATTATGTTGATAGTTAAGGTAGGAAGTGTTACACAGTCCATCTTAGGATTGTTAGATGTCATCAGATCCATAAGAGGCATCACATATGATTGTTGTTGGTGAAGGTAGTCGCAGACTTGGAGAATGTCCTTTCCCTGAAGTGGAGATGTCCACCATGGGAAACCTTGCATTGATGAAGAGGGGGAGCGCTCTGGAGACCTAACAATTAGAATTGTGGAATGTGGGTTAGGAATGGGCCCAGGAAAGGAAAGCATTGTCTTGAGAGTCCAATGGCAGACTCAGGATTTTTGGAGTCAGCAGAAGGCCCTCATAGATTAGCAGGCCCATTTGAAAATTGAAAAAGTAAAAGCATAGAGAATAAATATATAAAATGACATCACTTAGTTTGGGTCAAGATGTACCCACAAATAAATTTCTGGCACGTTGACAGCTGTGGGAGAAGAAAGAATATCCTGGTAAGGGCTTTCCCGGAGGGGCTTGAGATATTGTCCAACAAATCCCAATGTCTTTATCAGGATCTCGGTTCCTGGGTCAAACAGCAGCTTGTTTGACTCAAAGGCTGGGTCCGGAGTTACCTCCCTGAGTTCCTGTAAGGTCCCTGCTAAAAAGCTAAAAGTTGAGTTACATTGTTAATTCCAAGGCTTTAGAAAAACTCATGTAAGCCTTTGAGAATTTTTCATTAAGCATTTTCAGAAATTGTTAATTAACTGTCCTCAGACTGTAATCACCCTTTATCAGTAATCTTTGCTCCTTTTTCAAATATTGCTTTAGTTTTCCTCAGTATACTGTGGTTTTTTTCTGTTCAACAAGACCTGTCCAGACCAAGGGCATCTGTAGTGAAGGATGTTTTTAGCAAAGGGCCTCTTTTCTGACTTGGCAGTCATTCAGCTGATTACCCTCGGCTGCTTTACTCCTGGCCCTTCTGTGCCATTTGCAATGTATAGCAGCTATTTTTTTAAGGGAAATATACACCCACCAAAAGTCTTTCAATCTTTTTGAAATTTTGAAATGCTTAATAGGTTCTCCTGTTGCTGTTTTAAACTGTCTTTATTTCCATAGTGTAGCATGAGCATGTAAAGTCAAATAAGCATATTTAGAATCAGTGAATTTACTCACTGTCTTTTGCTTATATCTAGAATTTGGGTCAGAACCACAAGCTCCATTAGCTGAACACTCATTCCCATGCTAAGTCACTTCAGTCGTGTCCGACTCTGTGTGCGACCCCATAGACGGCAGCCCACCAGGCTCCCCCGTCCCTGGGATTCTCCAGGCAAGAACACTGGAGTGGGTTGCCATTTCCTTCTCCAGTGCATGCAAGTGAAAAATGAAAGGGAAGTCGCTCAGTCGTGTCCGACTCTTAGCGACCCCATGGACTGCCACCCACCAGGCTCCTCCTTCCATGAGATTTTCCAGGCAAGAGTACTGGAGTGGGTTGCCATTGCCTTCTCCACTCATTCCTATGGAGAGAGCCTATTTCTGAAACCTGTCTGTCACTATGGCATAACTTTTTCTTCATTTCCCATCCTGAACAAAGGAACTGCCATCTGTAAATATTTCCATGTCAGAATTGTCTAATGGGTCATCCATTAAATCCTCCTGAGCTGCATAGTTTAAAGTGAGAAATTGGAAGCAGTTGTAATAGGGTATTTAATTTTCTTTCATAGGAAGGAAAGTGGCAAGATTTAAGTTTCCACAAAATTTAAACTCAGTTATCAGTCCTTCTGATAGCAATGACTAATATTTATGAAGCCAACTATCTGTCATCCAAACATTAATTTTACAATTTAAGATTTCACTCACATCATGAGAAGTCAGTACGAAAAGATATCGCTGATTAGTAAACTTAAGAGCTTTAGGCATTACCAAAACAATAGTAGCAATTACCCTCAAGCAATGTGGCCATAGACTTTTTTTCCAGTAACAAAGAAACTAAACTCTGATCCTGTGGGCAAGCTCAAAGCTGGAGCCTGCAAGAGAGCAGTTTGAAGAGCCTTAAAAGCCTTTTGAGTCTCTGGAGACCAAACCAGCTTGTCAGTTTGGGTTTGTTGAGTTTCAGTTATAAGTTTATATAAAGGTTCCAGGCAAGTTCCCCATAACCCAGAATCCAAATGTGACAATAGCCTGTGATGCCTCAAAATCTCAATGGTCTTAAAGTCATAGGTAAGGGATGATTTTTTATAGGCTTAATTCTCTTGACGCCTATGGCCCTCATCCCTTCTAGAAAGGGAAGCATTTTTCAAATCAATGACTGAAAAATATTTGGCTAGTTCAAGAATTTCAGAAAACGGAGTATAAAGATTAGGCTCCATGGGGTGTAAAATAACCACAGCCTTATTTATTATTTGTAAAACTTGAAGTAGTCTCCATTTATCATTTGGTATTTATTTTATACCCAAAATAGGAGTGTTGCGTGGAGTGTTACAGGGAATTAATAACCTCTGATTCTTTAACTTCTCAATGGTTGGTTTTAACCCTTTCTTAATCTCGGTTTCAGTGGGTACTGTTTTTGATGTGGAAGTAGGTGAAGGTCTTTGAGTTTGATAGTGAAAGGAATAGCATTTTGTGCTCAACCCACAGTTTTTCCATCAGCCCACACTCTAGGATTTACATTTTGTTCACTTAATGGGAGAGACAGAGAGGGATCCTTATTCATGAAAACAGTGGCATAGACCTTGTTCAGTATATCCCTCCACATAGGGGTGAGGGAGACTCTCGTACGATCAGAAGCTTATATGAAAATAGAAGAATCCCAGTTGCAGCTTAGAGGACAACTGTAATAATAACGTTTGGCTCATCCAGACAGTCCCATAACAGAAATGGATTGGGGAGAAAGTGGGCCAGGGTCTTCAGTAGGCATAGAGTAAGTTGTTCTGGTGTCTAAAAAGAAACTGACTGATTGGTCCCCACAATTATCAATACCCAGGGTTCCTCAACTATAATTAGGATGGGAGCTTGAGTGGGGACCCCCGGGCACCTTCAGTTCTGATTGTCTTGAGATTCAGAACACTGTGGCCTATGTCTCAGAGGATAGTCTCCTCTCTTATGTTCCTTAGCAGACTAGACATGGAACTAGTGGTGGCTTAGACACCTGGGAGTAATCCTGCTTGAGGTGCCCCTTATTTCCACAGTAACAGCAAATATATCTGTTTTCACCTGCATCCTCTGGGCATTTTTATCTGGCTGTTTCAGAGTGGATCTGAAAGGCATTGTTAGGGTTTCAGTCTTTCCTTGTCTTTTTCTGCCTCTTCTCCTCCTCCCTGCCATAATAAAATGAGCCAGTTGCACAGGTTATCTAAGACTGATTTGGTCTGTACACCTGTTTTGCTAGCTTGCAGCAGATATATGGAACTGAATAAATGAGAAATCTACCTTTTAAGATTGTTCCTCCCTCTGCCTTTTAGAGATCAACATCAGTAATTTGTAGATAGCCTCCCATAATTTACCTGGAGTATCCTTCTCTCTTGTTCTGTTTGCCAACTTGGCATATTTAAAGTCTTAGTGCACACTTGCTCGAGTTCTTCAAGAACAAATCTGACAGTGATTCTGGTCCCCGTCTTCCTTTAGTGTTGTTATAGCCCCTGTCTGACTCTGTTGTGGGGACTGTCTGATTCCCAGTAGGGAAGACAACTATCTCACCCTCTCCCTTTTCTGCTGATTCATTACCAAGCCATTCATCTCCATAGGCAACAGCTTTTCCCCAAAACCCAAGTTTTTGAGTCAGGAGTTAGCATCTGTCCCAAGACATACATTACATCTTGCCAAGTAAGATCATAAGGTAAAGTTTGTCCTATAAATGCTTCTATATATATATATAGTCTTGACCACAATTGGGACTGTTTGAATTTCTACTGAGACTGAGGCAACCCCTCCTGGAAGGGTGTAATGACTCTCAGCCTGTTCAGTTGGGAGCCCTGGATACCGGGGCAAAGTAAAAGGACAAGAGGGAGCTGAAGGTTTCACACCCAAATCTGTACCCTTAGGACATAAGTCTGGTATGTCTTGCAGAGAGACAAAGAGCAACACATATGGTACTTCTACCCATTTTTCCTGTTTTCTACAGAACTGGTATAATTGTGAAACAATACTATAATTAAGAGACCCTTCAACCAGCCAGCATTCTCTGTCTTCCAAAGAACACTGTGGCCATTCAGTATCACAGAAGATCAGGCATGCCTTTTTTAAACTCTGGGGATCAAACTTGTCCCATATTTTTTAAAAAATACACTTTAAAGTGGGTGGTTCTGGAACTGCTAGGTCCCATTTTAAAGGGAGAAAAAACCAGCATCTACAGCCATGGCTTTTTTTCTGCCAGAGGCATCCCTCCCTGCTCTAGATGGGGGTGGAGACAGACTTTCCACCAAAGCTTTCCTTCCCTGGTTGGACTTAGTCTGTCCCTTACTGACACAGGTGCCTTACTCATCCCTCCTGGTTCTAACACCAAGGCAGGGTGGAGATGAAGCATGGGTAGACCTGATAGCATCCCATACTTATGTCCAGTTCCTGACCATTAAGACCTTTGTCTGATTTCTGCTCTTCCTCTGATGCCACCCAGAGTGCAACAGAGTAGCCTTTCTGAATGCCTCCCAAGCTAGGACTACTGAGAAGGTAACAGGCAGGAAGGCCAGGGGTCTCCAAAAGGAGGAAATAGGCTGCAAGTGTCAGACATTTTTTATCTCTCTTAAGCAGCAGGAGGAAACAAACTAGTGTTATATTTTTTCCCCTTCTCTACACAAATTTAAAAAGAGGTTTCTCTTAAAGTTCTGTGTTGCCGTAATGACACCTGGCTCCACCTGAACCTAACTTTTCTCAAACCTTGAGCTAACCAATGCATTTTTCTTATGGAAATGTTTGTCATAAGTTACGTTAATGTACTATGCATTTACCCTAGACTCTGTCTTGAGTCAGTTCCGCCTAAAGGCTAGGATCAGACTTAACAAACCAGTATGTTATACTCATGCATTGTTCTCCTAATCTATGTTAATGAAACTATATATTTGTATGGAAACCTGTCTTGTCAATCGTTTTATGGCCCAGGATGACTCACCTTGTGCCAATATTATCTCAAAATGTATGTTGTGGGTGAGGGGCCTGATGCCATTCTCTGAGTTTTAAGATATTTCCTTTCTTTAATTAGCAGACTGCTAGTAGCTATATAACATCTGTCTAAAGACTAGCAAGAGGATACTCTTTTTGCCCCCTTCTGATGTCTATGTAATAAGCTTTCTCTATCTCTTTTATACTTTCTGCTAAGTTTCTGCTAAGTCACTTCAGTTGTGTCAGACTCTGTGCGACCCCATGGATGGCAGCCCACCAGGCTCTATCGTCCCTGGGATTCTTCAGGCAAGAAGACTGGAGTGGGTTGCCATTTCCTTCTCCAGGGGATCTTCCCAACCCAGGGATCGAACCCGGGTCTCCTGCCTTGGAGGCAGACACTTTAACCTCTGAGCCTAAAACTTTATTACACAAAAGCTCTGAGCCAATGTTAATGAAACTATATATTTGTATGGAAACCTGTCTTGTCAATCGTTTTATGGCCCAGGATGACTCACCTTGTGCCAATATTATCTCAAAATGTATGTTGTGGGTGAGGGGCCTGATGCCATTCTCTGAGTTTTAAGATATTTCCTTTCTTTAATTAGCAGACTGCTAGTAGCTATATAACATCTGTCTAAAGACTAGCAAGAGGATACTCTTTTTGCCCCCTTCTGATGTCTATGTAATAAGCTTTCTCTATCTCTTTTATACTTTCTGCTAAGTTTCTGCTAAGTCACTTCAGTTGTGTCAGACTCTGTGCGACCCCATGGATGGCAGCCCACCAGGCTCTATCGTCCCTGGGATTCTTCAGGCAAGAAGACTGGAGTGGGTTGCCATTTCCTTCTCCAGGGGATCTTCCCAACCCAGGGATCGAACCCGGGTCTCCTGCCTTGGAGGCAGACACTTTAACCTCTGAGCCTAAAACTTTATTACACAAAAGCTCTGAGCCACCAAGCCTTATCACGGGCCCCAGATTTAATTCTTCTGCTCCAGAGACCAAGAATCCCGTCGTCTTTTGTGGTTCAGCAACCACCTTTCACTACTAGGGGAAGCATCCATTTTCTGTGTGCTTGTGCACATTCCTGAGTACAGTCCTGACCACAGTAGAAGTGATGAGTCGTAAAGGAATGAACAACAACCAAGATGTCCCTTCTGAGTGTAGCAAAAGGGTCAAGGGCTGGCCAGTTAGGAAAATGTGATTTTTGCCCTCAAATTATTAAGGCAAATCCATCCAATTCATTGCCTCAGATTCCACAGAAACAATATCTAAGGAGTTGAGACAAAACCCACTAGAGAGCTTCCTCTGGTCCAGTAAGGGCTAGTGCTACCAAAAGAAGAAGCCCATTGCACTTACAATCTGACTAGATTTTGGAATTCATAATCTATGTCCTCAAAAACCTCATAGTCACCAGCAGTGCTTCTATCCACACAAATCAGAGGCACAGCCATGATAAAGACTCACTTTTATGTCGTTGGCCTCTGAGGCAGGCAGCCAAGAAAAAGACCTCTAGCCTTAAAGATGTTCCTGGAGCTAAAGCTCCTCCTCACTTCTGATCATGTTCTTAATTTTTGGCTCATAACAAGGCTAGGCGCTTCCATACTTGGAGTCTAAGTAAAACTACATAGTAACAGCATGGATTGCAAGTCCCTTGAAAGCCTATGATCTGACTGACAGATTAGGTTAGTAGTTCTAATCCCCAGGCAGCTGGGAAATGATCAAAGGGAACAGAAAGTTTGAACGAGAAAGGAGAGTTTAGTCCACACCCTTCATCCATCTCTGGCCACTCCCCCAGAGGAGATGTTGGGTGCCTCTGGACATTACCATGTTGGTATCATCCCCCAACAGGGTTTTTGCCATAAGCCATATGACATCAATGCAGAACCACAGATTAGGACACAACTCTTGCTTCACACTTGTTTGTTCATCTCTTTCAATCAATCACATACACAGGCACACTGTAGAGTTAGCAAAGCAAAAAAAAAAAAACTTGTTTACTAGGAGAACAAAGAACTAGAGCTCTGAGCATCTTTACCTTGTCCTGAAGAATCCCGTATGAGACGCCAAGATGAAAGGTTGCTGCCACGAGCCATAAACAATGCTGGGATTCTTGGTCTCCAGGAGAGAGTAATTCGATCTGGAGCTAGAGATGAAGCTTGATCATTCAGAGCTTTTTATGTAATAAAGTTTTATTAAAGTATAAAAGAAACAGAGAAAGCTTATGACATAGACATCAGAAGGAGACAGAAAGAGTGCCTCCTTGCTAGTTTTTACCAGGGAGTTATATACCTATTAGCAAGCTGCTAACAAGAGAAAGGAAATGCCTCAAAACAGAGTTGCACCAGGTCCCTCACCCACAACATGCATTTTGAAATAGTATTGGCATAAGATGAGTCGTCTCAGGCCGTAAAACAATTCACATGAATCTTGAAGAAAGGCAGATTTCCAAGCAAATATATAGTTCATTAACATAGCTTAAGGAAGACATTTCCATGAGAAAAAAAGCATTGGTTAGCCCAAGGTTTGAGATAAAGTTAAGTTCAGGTGGAACCATGCATCATCATGATAACAAAGAATTTTAAAAGAAAAGGAAAAAAAAGTCTGTCCCTTTGCAGTTTTATTTCTTCCTGCTGCTTTGGTACGCCTGGAGCTCCCTACAAAGGCTATTAACACTCTCATTAGATATCCCTAAGTCTCTCAACCCAAGTCTTCTCAGATCACAACTTGAGATTTAACAGCTCTATGAATAATAAAGGTGCTTAGGCACATATAGATAATTGATAATTTACTCTTCTCTTCTCGACTTGGGTAGTGCTTGATGACTCTGTCTACATGACTATTAGACCTCTTTGAACATTTCCAATGATTTTGGCTCAGTAGACATGACCAGATATTTCTGTCTCCATACAGGGTGTTGTTTGGCAGATTTTGTAAAAGATGAAGTGAGGTTTGTATCAGAACCTGATTGATATTAGAAATTTACTCTGCTGCAAATGCAAAATGAATGAATTGTATTTCATAATAAAAGGCTGGGGGAGGAGTGCATGAAGAAATGTAATGAGCCAACTGAATGGTAAGGTTGAGATTTTTTCCCTTGGCAGTCTCGAAAGCTTTTGCCTGCATTTGTTTCTCTCCATTTTTAGATTCAAATGCAACTTTGCAATCATAACTTTTTAAAACAAATTACATCCAGTCCTATAATTTCTTCTGATTAATGTGATTTTTTCCAATCTCAGTATTTGTGATATTTTTCCATAAATAATAAGGAAAGATAAAAACTCATTTAAAAACCTATTGTAAACAGCAGCTGGAACATCCTCTTCCTCCCCGGTCACCTCACCTTTTCAACAAAAGTAACTATATTCCTTTAGCCATCTTCACCAGTAATGTTAAGAATGAGCCATTAATTAAGGCATATTATCACATTAATCTTCATATATTTATAACTTTAAAAGTTTTTCCTTATTCAGTAAATTGTCACACTTTCCTTTAAAACTCATGTTCCCCTATACTTTTTTTTTTCTGATTCTAATATTTTATTTTTTTAACACTTTATTTATTTATTTTTTACTTTACAATACTGTATTGGTTTTGCCATACATTGTAGGTTCAACACAGGATACAGGATGTTTGGGGCTGGTGCACTGGGATGTCCCCTCTACTTTTTAACAGTTAATCATGTGTTACAGTTTGTAACTATGAACTATGTAATTATTTGATTATTGTCTATCTCCACCCCCACCAGCATTAGTATAAGCACCATAAGATCAGAATTCTTGTCCGTTTTTACACCCCAGCAGCTAAGATGCCTCCTGGCCCATAGTCAGCATTAAATAGATGCTAATTAATTAATTAGTCTGAAAATTACTCCAAGTATTGTATCTTTCTTGAATTCTTCATTATCCCTTTAACCACCACCCCTATCTCCCACCCTAATGATAAAATTGAACATTCCTTCTTCTATATATCAATGAAAAATTTCAAGTAACTTGAAGGACCAAAATACATCTCTGTTTTCCTGGGACATCTTCAGTTCATGCCTATTGTCCTGAGATAATTATCAGTGATGTTTCTTCGTTCTCAGAAGTGTCCCAACCTGGACTATATTTGAGATGATCTCCCTCCGTAGAATTGTGTTTCAGCATTTCCTAGAGCCACTTACAGCTATTTTTTAAATTAGTTTAACAGTTCTTTGAAGGCAGGATCAGTTCTCATCTCTCCTTCTAGACCTGGGGCTTATCACAGTGCCTGTCAACCAGTGACTATTCTTTTAAATGAAAACACTTTCCTGCTATCTTTGCCTTAAGACGTTTGCATTGTAAGAAAAAATAAACACAGAAATCACATGACCCTTACATACCTACATGGGTTTTAGGACAGATAGCCAGCGTTTCTATTTAAAAGTTGCTTCAGGTTTTAAAAGGTAATCAAAGTCTATGTCTACCAAGTCATTTATTTCTCTTCTACTTTAGATTATTGAGTAGGAAACTCACAATAATAACTAGACATTTGATCTGCTAGCTAACAGCAGTCAAATTTATCTTTTACAGGTACCTTTCATTGGCCAGGAAAAATATACATTTAGTCATTTAACTGTTGCTTTTAAATTTCTTTGGATCTTTGAATAAATTCAGGGGAATTTTTTTCAATTCCTCATGTGCACTAGAAATTATTTTCAAGAGAGTAAGTCAGTAGTAAACATGGAACTTATAAAGCAAGTAAGCTTTAAAATTCATAACAGTAGATGAATGGAGATGTAACAGTGAAGTGGATGTCTATGCATTTAAACTAAGCAAAAAATTAAAAGAACTGAGTGGTAATATAATCTTTACAGAAGTCACTATATGCTGCCTAAATGTCAGTTCTGAGATGCCAGTTCTGTGTGCATATATTTTTTCCAAATGTGACTCTACTAAGATACGCAGTTATCCATATTATTCTTAGATAAAGCTGCTGGTGACTTTTTCTTCTTGTTTATGTGAGCAGTATTGAAATGTTACTGGAAAATCCTAGTACACCAGTAACAGATAGTCTGGTTTAAATTAGTGAGCACAGCTACTATCTACAGAGCTTTTCAGTGCTAACAGGTCTATATAGTCTTGCCTTACTGTCAGTATCTTCTTTGCTTTTTTAAAACCAAACTCTCAGTGGTGTCTGTTGTGCTCTTTACATATACTGAGAACCTACTATGTTCTGTTCACTTTTCTAAGCACTTTCCTTACTCATTTGATGCAATCCTTGTTCTGTGAAGTAACTATCCATATTCTCAATTCATATATGAAGAAACTGAGGCTAGAGGTAAGTGAAACACCTTGACCTGGTTACAACTCAAACCTGAGGGGACAGATGATGTAGCTGAAAGAAGTTTAGAAATAAAATTGCCCCTTGACCTTAATCTATAATTAATGTTATTTTAAAATATTCTAGTTTCTCATGCAAATTGAGTTGATTTTATCTTTTTTACAGTATAATAGATACAATTAAAATAGATAAAAGAGGGTACACATACAATTCATGAGTATGCACACAACTTTTTCCTTAACTGAAGCACGCATCTCTATTTGCGACCCTTATAACCAGCTGCAATTGCTTGAAAACAATTTTAGTGATTTTCCATTGTCTCCAGTAGATAGGGATCCTGATATTTTGCAAAAAAAAAAAAAAAAGCGATGCTAGAGAAGTTGTCTTCTTTAGGAGTGAAGCTCAGCTTTAGTAAGAACGTGTGTGTGTGTGTTTTAGTCAGTCATGTCCAATTCTTTGTGACCTCATGGACTGTAGCCCACCAGGCTCTTCTGTCACAGAATTCTCCAGACAAGAATACTGGAGTGGGTTGCCATTCCCTTCTCCAGGAGATCTCCCTGATCCGGGAATGGAGCCCAGATCTCTTGCATTGCAGGCAGATTCTTTACTCTCTGAGCCACCAGGGAAGCCAAACAAGAAGAATATGGTATGATATTTGGAAATTTTACCTGACATAGACTTCTCTGTAGCTCAAACAGTAAAGAGGCAATGCAGGAGACCCAAGCTCAATCCCTGGGTCAGGAAGATCCTTGGGAGAAGGGAATGGCAGTCCACTCCAGTATTCTTGCTTGAAGAATCCCATGGACAGTGGAGCCTGGCAAGCTACAGTCCGTGGGGTCACAAAGAGTCAGATATGGCTGAGCAACTAACACTACTTGACATAAAGGAATAAAGAGTTCTTTGAAGGATGTATATGTTTCTCTACCCTGTTGAAATGCCATGTTTCCCTTCAAGTTTTTGTGATAAGCAGTTAAATTTGGCTATGATTTTTTTTTGAGAGGGGAAGAATTAAAGTACTATGACCATCACTGAAAATTTTGTGTCTAGAATTAGTAGAGAAATAGAGATTCTTAGGAGTCTCTGTAGCACAATGGATAGCACTTTGGATTTCTAGAGACTATATTTTTTTACAGAAGGTGAGTGCAAACATATTTTATTGAAATATAGGTGATGTGCAATATTATTAGTTCCAGGTTTACAACATAGTGATCTGATATCTAAATACATTACAAAATGATCACCCTAAAAAGTCTAGTAACCATTTGACACCATACAAAATTATTACAGTATTATTAGTTATATTCCTTATGCTGTACATTAGACTTATTTATTTTATTGTTAGAATAATAAATCCAATAAACAATAAATAATAACAAATCATAAATCTTAATCTGCTTCACATATTTCACCCAGCCCCTCACTCCCACAACCTCACTCCAAGCAGCAACCATCAGTTTGTTCTCTGATCTATCATTCTGTTTCTGCTTTGTTATGTTTATTCTTTTGTTTTGTTTTTTAGATTCCACATGTAAGTGAAATTTAGAGTATTTGTCTTTCTCTGTCTGACTTATTTCACTTAATATCTTCTAGGGAATTCCCTGGAGGTACAGTGGTTAGAATTCTGCATTTTCACTGCCAAGGGCCCAGGTTTGATTCCTGGTTGGGGAACTAAGATCCCACAAGCTGCACTACAAGGCAAAAACAAACAAAACATAATGCCTACTAGGTCCATTCGTGTTGTTTCAAAAGGCAAGATTTCTTTCTTCTTTATAGCTGAATAATATTCCATTGTTTGTGCATATGTACATATATATCTCCCAGATATTTTCATCCATTCATCTATTGATGGATACTTAAAATTATTTCATATCTTGGTTACTGTAAATAATGCTGCAATGAACATGAGTGCATATATCTTTTTGAGTTGGTGTTTTTGCTTACTTTATATCCATAAGTGGGAATACTGGTAGTTTTATTTTTAATTTTTTGAAGAACCTGCATGCTATTTTCCATATTTCCTGTGACAATTTACATCCACACCAATAGTGCAGGAGGGTTCCCTTTTTTCCACATCCTCATCAACACTTGTTATGTGTTGTCTGTTCAATGATAGCCATTCTGACAGGTGGGAAGTGATATTGTTACAATGCATTTCGCTGATGATTAATGAAGTTAAGCATTTTTTCATGTGTCAGATATTGGCCATCTGTATGTCTTCTTTGGAGAAATGCCTACTCAGGTCCTTTGATATTTAATCAGAAAGTTGGGGGGGGGGGTTGTTATTGAGTTGTATGAGTTATTTATATATTTTTGATACTAAGCCTTTATCAAACATATTATTTTCAAATATCTTATTTTATTTAGTAGGTTGCTTTACTTTCATTGATAATTTCCTTCACTATGTAAGCACTTTTTAGTCTGATGTAGTCTCATTTGTTTTGTTTTATTTTCTTTTGTTGCAGGATTGTAAGGACACACCAAAAAAGTGTTACTAAGACTGATGGCAAGAACAAACTGTCTATGTTTTCTTTTAAGTGTTCTATGGTTTCAGGTCTTACACTTTAATATTTAATCAATTTTGAATTTATTTTTGTATGTAGTATAAGAATTTAGTCCAGTTTGATTCTTTTACATACAGGTATTCAATTTTTCCCAAAACCATTTTTAATTTATTTTTATTTGGAGTATAGTTGCTTTACCATGTTGTGTTGGTTTCTGCTACACAACAATGTGAATTAGCTATAAGTATACCTATATCTCCTCCCTCTTGAGCCTCCCTCTGCCTCACCCCAATCCCAGCCCTCTAGGTCATCACAGAGCACTGAGCTGAGTTCCCTGTGCTATACAACTGCTTCCCACTTGCTAACTATTTTGCACTTGATATTGTATATAAGGGCTTCCCTGGTGGCTCAGAGGTTAAAGCGTCTGCCTGGAATGTGGGAGACCTGGGTTCGATCCCTGGGTTGGGAAGATACCCTGGAGAAGGAAATGGCAACCCACTCCAGTACTGTTGCCTGGAGAATCCCATGGAGGGAGGAGCCTGGTAGGCTACAGTCCATGGGGGTCACAAAGAGTCGGACAGGACAGAGTGACTTCACTTTCACTTTCATTGTATATATGTCAGTGCTGCCTTCTCAGTTCATCCCACTCTGTCCTCCCCAACACCATTTATTGAAGAAGCTCTCTTTTCCCCATTGTATATTCTTGTCTCCTTTGTCACAAATTAATTGATCCTATAGCCATTGGCTTATTTGGGCGCTCTCTCCCATTGATTTATGTGTCTTTTTGTACCAAGTTACATGCTGGTTTAATTACTATAGCTTTGTAGTAAAGTTTTAAGTAAAGGATTGTGATACCTCCAGCTTTTTTTTTTTTTTCTCAAAATTGCTTTGACTATCCAGTGCCTTTCATGGTTCTATATAGACTTTACAATTATTTGTTCTAGTCCTGTGAAAAGTGCTATTGATGCTTTGATTGAGATTGCATTGAATCTGTAGATCACTTTGTGTAATATGGATATCTTAACAATATTAATTCTTCTAACTCATGAGCAAGGTATATCTTCTATTTGTTTGTGTATTCTTCAATTTATTTTGTCAATGTCTTATCCTGTTCAGAGTACAGGCTTTTCACCACCCCAGTTAAATTTATTCCTAGGTATTTGATTCTGTTTTATGCAATTATAAGTGGGATTGTTAATTTTTCTTTCTGATAGATGGTTTTACTGTATAGAAAAACTACAGATTTCTGTGTATTAATTTTGTATCCTGTAACTTTAGTGAATTCATTTATCAGATATAATAGTGGGGTTTTTTTTGTTTTTTTTTTTGGTGGAGTCTTTAGGGTTTCTGTATGTAGTATCATGTCATCTGAAAGAACTTTGACTTCTTTCTAATTTGGATTACTTTCATTTCTTTTTCTTGTATAATTGTGATTAGAACTTTCAATACTCTGTTGAATAGAGGCAGTGAGAGTGGGCAAATTTATCTTGTTCCTGATCTTAGAGGAAGTGTTTTCTGAATTTCACAATTCAGTATATTGTTGGTTGTAGGGGCGTATATGGCCTTTATTATGTTTAGGTATGTTACTTCTATTCCCACTTTCTGGAGATGTTTTATTGTAAACAGACGCTGCTGCTGCTGCTGCTGCTGCTGCTAAGTCGCTTCAGTCGTGTCCAACTCTGTGTGAACCCAGAGACGGCAGCCCACCAGGCTCCCCCATCCCTGGGATTCTCCAGGCAAGAACACTGGAGTGGGTTGCCATTTCCTTCTCCAGTGCATGAAAGTGAAAAGTGAAAGTGAATCGCACACCTGTGTCCGATTCTTAGCGACCTCATGGACTGCAGCCTATCAGGCTTTGCTGTCCATGGGATTTTCCAGGCAAGAGTACTGGAGTGGGGTGCCATTGCCTTCTCCGAAACAGACGCTGCTGCTGCTAAGTCGCTTCAGTCGTGTCTGACTCTGTGCGACCCCATAGATGGCAGCCCACCAGGCTCCCCCATACCTGGGATTCTCCAGGCAAGAACGCTGGAGTGGGTTGCCATTTCCTTCTCCAGTAAAACAGACGCTAAATTCTGTCAAAAGCTTTTTCTCCATCAATTGAAGTAACCATATGATTTTATGGTTTGGTTTGGTTTAGGTATGTTACTAAATGGGGTTTCACCCCATTTAATGGGGTGAATCACAATGATTTGCGGATATTGAAAGATCTTTGCATCCTTTTGATAAATACTACTGAATCATGGTGTGTGAACCTTCTAACTTACTGTTGAATTTAGTTTGGTAATACTTTGTTGAGAGTTTTTGCATTTATGTTTATCAGTGATGTTTGCCTGCAATTTTCTTATTTAGATTATCTTTATATATATATATATTTAAATCAGGGTAATACTGGCTTGAAAGCAGCATTGAAAGCATTTTCTCCTCTTCAATTTTTGAAATAGTCTGAGGAGAGGCAGTAGCTCTTTTTAAAGTGTTTGGTAGAATTTATCTGTGAAGCTCTACCAGTGTTAGACTTTTGTTTGTTGAGAAGTTTTAATTTACAGATTTAATTTCATTCCTGGCAATTGGTTTGTTTGCATTTTTATCTATTTCTTCCTAATTATTCTTGGGAGACTATATTTCTAAGAATTTATCCATTTCTTTTAGGTTGTCCATTTTTGGAGCATATATTTGTTTATAGTAATTTTCTTGTTATTCTTTATATTTCTGTGCTGTCAGTTGTAAATTTTTCTTTTCATTTATGAATTTATTTATCTAGGCCCTCTCTCTTTTTGATGTGTCTGTTACTCAGTCGTGTCCAACTCTTTGAGACCCCATGTACTCTAGCCCACCAGGCTCCTCTGTCCATGTGATTCTTTAGGTGAGAATACTGGAGTGGGTAGCAAGTCCCTTTTCCAGGGGACTTTCCTGACCCAGGGATTGAACCTGGGTCTTCCACATTGTAAGCAGATTCTTTACCATCTGAGCCACTGGGGAAACCCTCTGTTTGATTAGTTCTGGCTAACAGTTTTTCAATTTTGTATATCTTTTCAAAGAACCAGCTCTTAACTTTCATTAATCTTTTCTATTGCTTTTTAGTCTATATTTCACTTATTAGATGTGTATAAGAGACAGGAGTCGGACAGGACAGAGTATTTTTTTTTTTTTCTCAAAATTGCTTTGACTATCCAGTGCCTTTCATGGTTCTATATAGACTTTACAATTATTTGTTCTAGTCCTGTGAAAAGTGCTATTGATGCTTTGATTGAGATTGCATTGAATCTGTAGATCACTTTGTGTAATATGGATATCTTAACAATATTAATTCTTCTAACTCATGAGCAAGGTATATCTTCTATTTGTTTGTGTATTCTTCAATTTATTTTGTCAATGTCTTATCCTGTTCAGAGTACAGGCTTTTCACCACCCCAGTTAAATTTATTCCTAGGTATTTGATTCTGTTTTATGCAATTATAAGTGGGATTGTTAATTTTTCTTTCTGATAGATGGTTTTACTGTATAGAAAAACTACAGATTTCTGTGTATTAATTTTGTATCCTGTAACTTTAGTGAATTCATTTATCAGATATAATAGTGGGGTTTTTTTTGTTTTTTTTTTTGGTGGAGTCTTTAGGGTTTCTGTATGTAGTATCATGTCATCTGAAAGAACTTTGACTTCTTTCTAATTTGGATTACTTTCATTTCTTTTTCTTGTATAATTGTGATTAGAACTTTCAATACTCTGTTGAATAGAGGCAGTGAGAGTGGGCAAATTTATCTTGTTCCTGATCTTAGAGGAAGTGTTTTCTGAATTTCACAATTCAGTATATTGTTGGTTGTAGGGGCGTATATGGCCTTTATTATGTTTAGGTATGTTACTTCTATTCCCACTTTCTGGAGATGTTTTATTGTAAACAGACGCTGCTGCTGCTGCTGCTGCTGCTGCTAAGTCGCTTCAGTCGTGTCCAACTCTGTGTGAACCCAGAGACGGCAGCCCACCAGGCTCCCCCATCCCTGGGATTCTCCAGGCAAGAACACTGGAGTGGGTTGCCATTTCCTTCTCCAGTGCATGAAAGTGAAAAGTGAAAGTGAATCGCACACCTGTGTCCGATTCTTAGCGACCTCATGGACTGCAGCCTATCAGGCTTTGCTGTCCATGGGATTTTCCAGGCAAGAGTACTGGAGTGGGGTGCCATTGCCTTCTCCGAAACAGACGCTGCTGCTGCTAAGTCGCTTCAGTCGTGTCTGACTCTGTGCGACCCCATAGATGGCAGCCCACCAGGCTCCCCCATACCTGGGATTCTCCAGGCAAGAACGCTGGAGTGGGTTGCCATTTCCTTCTCCAGTAAAACAGACGCTAAATTCTGTCAAAAGCTTTTTCTCCATCAATTGAAGTAACCATATGATTTTATGGTTTGGTTTGGTTTAGGTATGTTACTAAATGGGGTTTCACCCCATTTAATGGGGTGAATCACAATGATTTGCGGATATTGAAAGATCTTTGCATCCTTTTGATAAATACTACTGAATCATGGTGTGTGAACCTTCTAACTTACTGTTGAATTTAGTTTGGTAATACTTTGTTGAGAGTTTTTGCATTTATGTTTATCAGTGATGTTTGCCTGCAATTTTCTTATTTAGATTATCTTTATATATATATATATTTAAATCAGGGTAATACTGGCTTGAAAGCAGCATTGAAAGCATTTTCTCCTCTTCAATTTTTGAAATAGTCTGAGGAGAGGCAGTAGCTCTTTTTAAAGTGTTTGGTAGAATTTATCTGTGAAGCTCTACCAGTGTTAGACTTTTGTTTGTTGAGAAGTTTTAATTTACAGATTTAATTTCATTCCTGGCAATTGGTTTGTTTGCATTTTTATCTATTTCTTCCTAATTATTCTTGGGAGACTATATTTCTAAGAATTTATCCATTTCTTTTAGGTTGTCCATTTTTGGAGCATATATTTGTTTATAGTAATTTTCTTGTTATTCTTTATATTTCTGTGCTGTCAGTTGTAAATTTTTCTTTTCATTTATGAATTTATTTATCTAGGCCCTCTCTCTTTTTGATGTGTCTGTTACTCAGTCGTGTCCAACTCTTTGAGACCCCATGTACTCTAGCCCACCAGGCTCCTCTGTCCATGTGATTCTTTAGGTGAGAATACTGGAGTGGGTAGCAAGTCCCTTTTCCAGGGGACTTTCCTGACCCAGGGATTGAACCTGGGTCTTCCACATTGTAAGCAGATTCTTTACCATCTGAGCCACTGGGGAAACCCTCTGTTTGATTAGTTCTGGCTAACAGTTTTTCAATTTTGTATATCTTTTCAAAGAACCAGCTCTTAACTTTCATTAATCTTTTCTATTGCTTTTTAGTCTATATTTCACTTATTTCTGCTATAATCCTTATTATTTATTTCCTTCTATTAACTGTGGGTTTTTTCTTTTTCTAGTTCCTTTAACTTAGGTTGGTTTGTTTAAGATTTTTCTTGTTTCCTGAGTTAGGATTGAATCACTATAAACTTCCCTCTTAGAACTACTTTCCTACAGCCCTATAGATTTCTGTCATTGTGTTAACATTTTTATCTTTGATTTCAATGACCCATTGATTGTTTAGTAGCATGCTGTTTAGACTCCACGTGTTTGTTTTCTTTTAGTTGTTTTTTTTATAGTTGATTTTATAGTCTCATACTGCTGTGATCTGAAAAGACATTTGATATTATTTTGAGTCCAATCATTTTAAGCAGAAAAATATATCAGACAGCCTGTAGTTTCTTAGGAAAAAAGCACCATATTCTAAAATAATTTTCCATAAGTTTACTAAACATGATTATGATATGTGTGTTTATTTGTAGGAACTGGTAACATCTAAACATAACAAACCAAACAGGCAAACCTTTGTGCCACCACTGCCACCACATTTTATGCAAAGGAATGCCAATGTACATGACTTCCAAGCAGGCTAAAAAGAAAAAAGCTGATTAGACCTTAGACTGACCACTGAACGGGATGACAGCCACCGCTGCAGTGGAAACACCAAAAATGAAGAAGAGTGCCTCCAAGGAAGAGAAGCAGCAGTCAAAGCAAGAGAATACAGAGCAAGGCAATCCTGATTCTGAAGAGTGGCTGGGCTGTGAGAGTGATCCTGAACAAATGAGCCTTAAAAACAGCACCAATGACAATAGCTGCCAACTGGGAGATGTTCGATTGAATAAAAAGGAGATCCTTTCTAAGCCACACCGCCAGCTATGTAGATCACCCTGCCTAGATCATCCAAGCTTCTCCCAGAGCAGCATTCAACATGATGGGAAGCTTGACTTGGAAAAAGAATACCAAACCAAGATGGATTTTGCTTTAAAGTTGGGTTATGCAGAGGAACAGATTCAATCAGTGCTGAACAAGCTGGGTCCAGAATCGCTTATTAATGATGTATTGGCAGAGCTTGTCAGACTTGGGAACAAAGGTGATTTGGAAGGGCAAGTCAACTTGAATCTGTTAGGGCCTCGAGGGCCCAGCTCCAGAGAGATCACAAGCCCTGAGCTGTCTCTTGAAGATGAAATAGACAACAGTGACAATTTGAGGCCAGTTGTCATAGATGGAAGTAATGTGGCAATGAGGTAAGACTGGTATATTTTCTTTCTCTTTCTTTAAAAGTGCCTTGACCTCATAGAAATTGGCTTCCTTTACAATATGGGAGGCCCTTAGTTGTCTGTGATTTATGCTCCTCTTGATGGACAGATGCTAAAATGATCCTGACTGGCCTTTTATATTGCCTTTGAAATTGTTGCCATGTTGTTTTCAGGTGTTCTGAAAGCACCTTAGACATCAGTGATACTTCAGAGGAGATGTAACCAACCAGCATTTGTTCCTCTTGAGGTCCACTCTCCCACCTCTACTTGGCTAAACAAATCATCCTGAAAATAGTGCTTTTATAATGTCATTTGGGGCTTACTTGGGAGCTTTCGGTAATTCAAAATTTCCAAGCTTACCTCAAATTTGGATTCCTTTGCTTGACTTTGTGATTTGATCTTTCCCTCCTCCTACTTGATTGCATCTCTCATGCGTACTGCATTTATATTAATCTCTTTAACAAACTCCATGTAAATTGTGATGATTCCTACCCCTACTACATGGGTTTATGTCATTTTCCAGTCTAGGAGTGATCACCTCCTTGTCTTTATACCCTTCAAGTTGTTTACAACCACAAGTACCATTATGACTTTTCCCATCCCACTGATTGCTTCTGAGCTCAAGTAACATGGTAGACTGAATAATAGTCCCCTAATGATGTCCACATCCTAATCCTTAGAATCTGAGAATATATTTTCTTACATGATAAAAATGGGAGATGGTGATGAACAGGGAGGCCTGGTGTGCTGCGATTCATGGGGTCGCAAAGAGTCGGACATGACTGAGCAACTGAACTGAACTGAACTGAACTGAAAAAGGAATTTGAAAATTTGATTAAGCTAATGACCTTGAGATGGGGAAAATTATCCTGTATTTTATGGTGGGCTCAATGTAACCTCAAGGATCCTTTTAAGAGGGAGGGAGGCAACAGGCTCAGAATGAATTGTAGGTGATTTGATGACAGAAACAAGAAGTTGGAGAGATGTAAGAAAGAGACCATGAGCCAAGGAATGTGAGCAGCCTTCAGAAACTGAAGAAGTTAAGGGAAGTATTTTTCTCTGCAGCCGACAGAAATAACACAGCCTTGCCAATATCTTGATTTTTCAGGCAAAACTATTGAAGTGTTCTCAATATTGGAGAGTATTCTCAACCCAGGGATCTTCTTGACCCAGGAAATGAACCTGCATCTCCTATGTCCCTTGCATTGCAGACAGATTCTTTTATCTTCTGAGCCAGTGAGTGAAAGTCATTCAGTCGTGTCTGACTCTTGGTGACCCCATGGACTATACAGTCCATGAAATTCTCCAGGCCAGAATACTGGAGTGGGTAGCCTTTCCCTTCTACAGGGGATCTTCTCAACTCAGGGTTGAACTCAGGTCCCCCACATTACAGGCGGATTCTTTACCAGCTAAACCAGGGGGGAAGCCCAGGAATACTGAGACAGGTAAGCTATCCCTTCTCCAGGGGATCTTCCTGACCCAGGAATCAAACCAGAGTCTCCTGCATTACAGACGGATTCTTTACCAACTGAGCTATGGCTTCCCTGATACCACATACAAAAATGAATTAAATACCTAAAAATGAATTAAATACCTAAATGTAAGATCATAAGCCATAAAATTTCTAAAGGAAAACATAGGCAGAACACTTTTTGACATAAATCATAGCAATATGCTTTTAAACCTGTCTCCTAAAGCAAAGAAAATAAAAGTAAAAGTAAACAAATGGCACGAAATTAGACTTGAAAGCTATTGCATAACAAACGAAACCTTTGACAAAATGAAAAGAAAGCCTACTGAATAGAAGAAAATATTTGCTAGTAATATGACTGTTAGGATTAATGTCCAAAATGCATAAACAGTGCATACAATTCAATATTTTAAAAAAGCCAAACAATTCAATTTAAAAATGAGCATAAAACTTGAATAGATATGTTTCCAAAGAAGACATACAGATGGCCAATAGGCATATGAAAGGATGCTCAACACTGCTAATAATCAGGGAAATGCAAATCAAAACTATGGTGAGACATTGCATCACACATGTCAGAATGGCTATTGTCAAATAGACCACAAAAAATAACAAGTGTGTTGGTGAAGATGTGGAGAAAAGAGAGCCCTACTGTACTGTTGGTGGAATGTAAAGTGGTATAGCCATTATAAAAAGAGCAAGGATATTTTCCAAGAGAGTAAAAATAGAACTATTATATGATCCAACTATTCCACTCCTGTGTATATATATGAAGGTGAAGGTGAAGGTGAAGTCGCTCAGTCGTGTCCGACTCTTTGCGACCCCGTGGACTGTAATCTACTAGGCTTCTCTGTCCATGGGATTCTCCAGGCAAGAATACTGGAGTGGATTGCCATTTCCTTCTCCAGGGGATCTTCCCGACCCAGGGATCGAACCTGGGTCTCCCGCATTGGAGGCAGACGCTTTAACCTCTGAGCCACCAGAAGGGAACAAAAATACTGATTAGGAAAAAAAAAATGTATATATATATATATATACACACACACACACACACACACACACACACACAGCCCAATGTTCACAGTAGCATTATTTACAATAGCCAAGATATGGAAGCAAACTTAGTGTCCATAAACTGATGACTGGATAAAGGAGCTATGGTATATATGCAATGAAATATTACTCAGCCATAAAAAAGAATGGAAATTGACTATTTGCAACAGTATGGGTGAATCTAGAGTGTATTATGATTAGTGAAAAAGTCAGACAGAGAAAGGCAAATATTGTATGCTATCACTTATATGTGGAATCTAAAAAATAAAATTGAATATAACAAAATGGAAACAGACTCAAGTATATAAAGAACACACTAGTGATTACTACTGGGAAGAAAGATGGAGGAGAGGCCAAATAGGGTTAGGATACTGAGAAGTACTTAGTACTATGTCTAAAATAAATAACATACAAGGATATACTTTACATCACAGAAAAATACAGTCAATATTTTATTTAAAAAAAATTTGCTGATGTTCAGTCACTAAGTCATGTTCAACTCTTTGCAACCCCACGGACTGCAGCACAGCAGGCTTCCCTGTCTTCCACTATCTCCTGGATCTGGCTCAAACTTATGTCCATTGAGTCACTCAATAGATAGCAGTAGTGAATATATTGAATGGCTATGTTGAATGGCTATGTTGTACATCTGAAACTATCATAGTATTGTAAATCAACTGTACTTTAATAAAAATAAAAAATATAATATTTGAAGAAAGGATTCTGTAAATGTATTCCCTGCTATTAGAAAGTGTGTCAAGTGTTCTTAATAACACTAATGGCCACATACTATATTGCAGGAGCATTGGAGTCAGATTTTAATACAAACTGTCATTTATAACTTCTGTGGCCTTGGGCAGTTATTCAATATCTGAACTCAATCTCTGCTCATCTGCAGGCTAAATCAGAATATGCAAAGTACTTGGCACAGAATAAATTATAAATATTAGTTTCATTTTATTCATCTGAAGTCAGAAAATGTAAGTTCTCACTCTGTACATATTATCTATAACAAGTGTTCCCAAGTCATTTAACCTTGCTGAACTCTAGATTTCTCATCTGTAAAACACAGTTTTTATGAAAATTATACAGGACTATATATTAACATGTACCTTCAGATAGCCTGCTAAGCAATTCCTGCTAAATATTCCATGTATGGCTCAAAACACTTGCCCCATCCCCAGAGATGTGGAAGCATCCAGTACTGTGCTATGTGCTCCTGGAAAAAATAAAACATAAAACAAGGTCCTGCCCTCAAAGACAATGGGATAATCAAGTGAAAAACCTGCTAGTATAAGATGCTCTGATTGTTTACAGTGATAGAGAATGCTTTAATTTCATTTTCTTACATATAGCTGTCCAGTTTTCCCAGCATCACTTATTGAAGAGACTGTCTTTTCTCCATTGCATATTCCTGCCTCCTTTATTGCAGATTAGTTGACCATAAGTGTATGGGGATTTTTTTCTGGGATCTTTATGTTTCATTAAGCTATGTGTCTGTTTTGGAACCAGTAACATACTCTTTAGATTACTGTAGTTTTGTAGCATATTCTGAAGCCAGAGCACATGACTACTCAGCTTTGTTCATTCTCAAGTTCTTTGGCTATTTGAGGTATTTTTTTCATAAAAATTTTAAAATAATTTTATTTTTTTTCTATGAAAAATTATTTTGGTGCATTGATAAGAACTGCATTGAAACTGTAGATTACATTGGGCACTATAGTCACTTTAATAATATTAATTCTTAGTGAGAAATAGATATAAGGGACTAGATCTGATAGAGTGTCTGATGAACTATGGGCAGAAGTTCGTGACATTGTACAGGAGACAGGAATCAAGACCATCCCCAGGAAAAACAAATGCAAAAAAGCAAAAGGGCTGCCTGAGGAGGCCTTACAAATAGCTGTGAAAAGAGAAGCAAAAAGCAAAGGAGAAAAGGAAAGATAAACTCGTTTGAATGCAGAGTTCCAAAGAATAGCAAGGAGAGATAAGAAAGCCTTCCTCAGCAATCAGTGAAAAGAAATAGAGGAGAACAACAGAATGGGAAAAACTAGAGATCTCTTCAAGAAAATTAGAGATATCAAGGGAACATTTTATGCAAAGATGGGCTCAAAAAAGGACAGAAATGGTAGGGACCTAACAGAAGCAGAAGATATTAAGAAGAGGTGGCAAGATTACAAAGAAGAACTGTACAAGAAAGATCTTCATGACCCAGATAATCATGATGATGTGATCATTCACACTCACCTAGAGCCAGACATCCTGGAATGTGAAGTCAAGTGGGCCTTAGAAAGCATCACTATGAACAAAGCTAGTGGAGGTGATGGAATTCCAGTTGAGCTATTTAAAATCTAAAAGATAATGCTGTGCAAGTGCTACACTCAGTATGTCAGCAAATTTTGAAAACTCAGCACTGGCCACAGGACTGGAAAAAGTCATTTTTCATTCCAATCCCAAAGAAAGGCAATGCCAAAGAATGCTCAAACTACCGCACAGTTACATTCATCTCACACGCTAGTGAAGTAATGCTCAAAATTCTCCAAGACAGGCTTCAGCAATACATGAACTGTGAACTTCCAGATGTTCAAGCTGGTTTTAGAAAAGGCAGAGGAACCAGAGATCAAATTGCCAACATCTTCTGGATCATCAAAAAAGCAGAGAGTTCCAGAAAAACATCTATTTCTGCTTTTATTGACTATGCCAAAGGCTTGACTGGGTGGATCACAGGAAACTGTGGAAATATCTGAAAGAGATGGGAATACCAGACCACCTGACCTGCCTCTTGAGAAACTTATATGCAGGTCAGGAAGCAACAGTTAGAACTGGACATGGAACAACAGACTGGTTCCAAATAGGAAAAGGAGTACGTCAAGGCTGTATATTGTCACCCTGCTTATTTAACATATATTCAGAGTACATCATGAGACACGCTGGGCTGGAGGAAGCACAAGCTGGAATCAAGATTGCTGGGAGAAATATCAATAACCTCAGATATGCAGAGGACACCACCCTTATGGCAGAAAGTGAAGAAGAACTAAAGAGTCTCTTGATGAAAGTGAAAGAAGAGAGTGAAAAAGTTGGCTTAAAGCTCAACATTCAGAAAACTAAGATTTGGTATTCAGTCCCATCACTTCATGGCAAATTGATGGGGAAACAGTGGACACAGTGGCTGACTTTATTTTTCTGGGCTCCAAAATCACTGTAGATGGTGATTGCAGCCATGAAATTAAAAGACGCTTACTCCTTGGAAGGAAAGTTATGACCAACCTAGGCAGCATATTAAAAAGCAGATATAATGCTTTGCCAACAAAAGTCCGTCTAGTCAAGGCAATGGTTTTTCCAATGGTCATGTATGGATGTGAGAGTTGGATTATGAAGAAAGCTAAGTGCTGAAGAATTGATGCTTTTTAAGTGTTGTGTTGGAGAATACTCCTGAGAGTCCCTTGGACTGCAAGGAGATACAACCAACTCATCCTAAAGGAGATCAATCTTGGGTGTTACTTGGAAAGACTGATGTTGAAACTGAAGCTTGAATACTTTGGTGACCTGATGCAAAGAGCTGACTCATTGGAAAAGACCCTGATGCTAGGAAAGATTGAGGGCAGGAGGAGAAGGGGATGACAGAGGATGAGATGGTTGGATGGCATCACTGACTCAATGGACTTGAGTTTGAGTAAACTCTGGAAGTTGGTGATGGACAGGGAGGCCTGGTGTGCTGCAGCCCTTGGGGTTGAGAAGAGACAGACAGGACTGAGTGACTGATCTGAACCGAACTGAAATGAATTCAAAAACAGGGTGTATCTTTCAATCTATTTGTGTTTTCCTCAATTTCTTTCATCATCTTATAGTTTTCTGAGCACATGGCATTTACCTTCTTAGGTAGCTTTCAGTTCAGTCATTCAGTCATGTCTAACTCTTTGTGACTCCATGAACCGCAGCACACCAGGCCTCCTTGTCCATCACCAACTACGAGAGTCCACCCAAACCCATGTGCATTGAGTCAGTGATGCTATCCAGCCATCTCATCCACTGTTGTCCCCCTCTCCTCCTGCCCTCAATCTTTCCCAGCATCAGGGTCTTTTCAAATGAGTAAGCTCTTCACATCAGGTGGCCAAAGTATTGGAGTTTCAACTTCAACATCAATCCTTCCACCCAGGACTGATCTCCTTTAGGAAGGACTGTTTGGATCTCTTTGCAGTCCAAGAGACTCTCAAGAGTCTTCTCCAACACCACAGCTCAAAAACATCAGTTCTTCGGCACTCAGTTTTCTTCATAATCCAACTCTCACATCCATACATGACCATTGGAAAAACCAT
>SJYT01064679.1:55375-83810 GCA_006410635.1 Cephalophus harveyi
GTGAGGTTACCATGAGATTCATATATATTGACCTGTAACTATATGTACCTACTTTTATACATAATTTTAATTTTATAATCATTTTTAAATTAATTTATTTATTTTAATTTGAGGCTCATTACTTTACAATATTGCAGTGATTTTTGCAATGCATTGACATGAATCAGCCATGGGTGCACATCTGTTCACCATCCTGAATCCCCTTCCCACCTCCCTCCCCATCCCATCCCTTAGGGTTATTCTAGTGCATCAGCCCTTAGTACCCTGTCTCATGCATCAAACTTGGACTGGCTCTCTATTTCCCATGTGAAAATATACATGTTTCAATGCTATTCCCTCAAATCATCCCACCCTTGCCTTCTCCCACAGAGTCTAAAAGTCTGTTTTTACATATGTATCTTTTGGTATCTCACATATAGAGTTATCATTACCATCTTTCTAAATTCCATATATATGTGTTAGTATACTGTATTGGTGTTTTTCTTTCTGACTTACTTCACTCGGTATAATAGGCTTCAGTTTCATCCACCTCATTAGAACTGATTCAAATGTATTCTTTTTAATGGCTGAGTAATACTCCATTGTGTATATGTACCACAGCTTTCTTATCCATTCATCTGCTGATGGACATCTAGGTTGCTTCCATGTCCTGGCTATTATAAACAGTGCTGCNTAGGCTTCAGTTTCATCCACCTCATTAGAACTGATTTAAATGCATTATTTTTAATGGCTGAGTAATATTCCATTGTGCATATGTACCACAGCCTTCTTTTCCATTCATCTGCCAATGGACATCTAGGTTGCTTCCATGTCCTGGCTATTATAAAGAGTGCTGCGATGAACATTGGGGTACATGTGTCTCTTTCAATTCTGGTTTCCTTGGTGCATGTGCTCACCAGTGGGATTTCTGGGTCATATGGCAGTTCTATTTCCAGGTTTTTAAGGAATCTCCACACTGTTCTCCATAGTGGCTGTACTAGTTTGCATTCCCACCAACAGTATAAGCGGGTTTCTTTTTCTCTGCACACTCCAGCCATTCTGACCAGCATGAGATGATACCTCATTGTGGGTTTGATTTGCATTTCTCTGACAATGAGTGATGTTGAGCATCTTTGCACATATTTGTTAGCCATCTGTGTATCTTCTTTGGAGAAATGTCTGTTTAGTTTTTTGGCCCATTTTTTGGATTGGGTCATTTATTTTTCTGGAATTGAACTGCATGTACTGCTTGTATATTTTTGAGATTAGCTGTTTGTCACTTGCTTCATTTGCTATTATTTTCTCCCCATTCTGAAGGCTGTCTTTTCACCTGGCTTATAGTTTCCTTTGCTGTGCAAAAGCTTTTATGTGGCCAGTTTTCTCAGCACAGCTTGTTAAAAGACATTGTCTTTTCTCCATTGTATATTCTTGTCTCCTTTGTCAAAGATAAGGTGTCCATAGGTGCCTGGATTTATCTCTGGACTTTCTATTTTGTTCGATTGATCTATATTTCTGTCTTTGTGCCAGTATCATACTGCCTTGATAATTGTAGCTTTGTAGTGTAGTCTGAAGTCAAGCAGGTTGATTCCTCCAGTTCCATTCTCCTTTCTCAAGATTGCTTTCATTATTCAAGGTTTTTTGTATTTCCATGCAAATTGTGAAATTATTTGTTCTAGTTCTCTGAAAAATACCATTGGTAGCTTGATAAGGATTATATTGAATCTATAGATTGCTTTGGGTAGTATAGTCATTTTCACTACATTGATCCTTCTGATCCATGAACAAAGTATATTTCTCCATCTATTTGTGTCATCTTTGATATCTTTCATCAGAGTTTTATAGTTTTCTATATATAGGTCTTTTTTTCCTTTCAGTTCAGTTCAGTCCTTCAGTCATATCCGACTCTTTGTGACCCCATGAATTCCAGCAGTCCAGGCCTCCCTGTCCATCACCAACTCCCGGAATTCATCGAAATTCATGTGCCTCAAGTCTGTGATGCCATCCAGCCATCTCATTCTCTATCGTCCCTTTCTCTTCCTGCCCCCAATCCCTCCCAGCATCAGGGTCTTTTCCAATGAGTCTTTGCATGAAGTGGCCAAAGTATTGGAGTTTCAGCTTCAGCATCAGTCCTTCCAGTGAACACCTAGGATGGTCTCCTTTAGAATGGACTGGTTGGATCTCCTTAAAGTCCAAGGGACTCTCAAGAGTCTTCTCCAACACCACAGTTCAAAAGCGTTAATTCTTTGGCACTCAGCTTTCTTCACAGTCCAAATCTCACATCCATATCTGACCACTGGAAAAACCATAGCCTTGACTAGACAGACCTTTGTTGGCAAAGTAATATCTCTGCTTTTGAATATGCTATCTAGGTTGGTCATAACTTTTCTTCCAAGGAGTAAGCATCTTTTAATTTCCTGGCTGCAATCACCATCTGCAGTGATTTTGGAGCCTCCAAAAATAAAATCTGCAACTGTTTCCACTCTTTTCCCATCTATTTCTCATGAAGTTATGTGACCAAATGAGATGATCTGTTTTTCTTTAGGTAGGTTTAATCCTAAGTGTTTTATTCTTTGTGTTGCAATGGTGAATTGGATTGTTTCTTTAATTTCTCTTTCTGTTTACTCATTGTTAGTGTATAGGAATGCAAGAGATTCCTGTGCATTAATTTTATATCCTGCAACTTTACTATATTCATTGATTAGCTCTAGTAGTTTTCTGGTGATGTCTTAGGGTTTTCTATGTAGATGATCTTGTCATCTGCAAACAGTGAGAGTTTTACTTCTTCTTTACCAATCTTGATTCCATTATTTTATTTTTATTTTCTAATTGCTGTGGCTAAAACTTCCAAAACTGTATTGCATAGTAGTGGTGAGAGTGGGCACCCTTGTCTTCTTCCTGACTTTAGGGGAAATGCTTTCAGTTTTTCACCACTGAGGTGTTTGCTGAGGGTTTATCATATATGTCTTTTATTATGTTGAGGTAAGTTCCCTCTGTACCTGCTTTCTGGAAGGTTTTTTTTTTATCATAAATGGATTTTGAAATTTGTCAAAATCTTTCTCTGCATCTATGGAGATAATCATATGATTTTATCTTTCAATTTGTTAATGTGGTGTATCATATTGATTGATTTGCGAATGGTGAAAAATCCTTGCATCCCTGGGATAAAGCCCACTTGGTCATGATGTATGATCTTTTTAATATGTTCTTGGATTCTCTTTGCTAGAATTTTATTAAGGATTTTTGCATCTATATTCATCAGTGATATTGACCTTTAGTTTTCTTTTTCTGTGGCATCTTTGTTTGGTTTTGGTATTAGGGTGATGGTGGCCTCATAGAATGAGTTTGGAAGTTTATCTTCCTCTGCAATTTTCTGGAAGAGTTTGAGTAGGATAGATGTTAGCTCTTCTCTAAATTTTTGGTAGAATTCAGCTATGGAGCTGTCTGGTCCTGAGCTTTTGTTTGCTGGAATATTTCTGACTACAGTTTCGATTTCCGTGCTTGTGATGGATCTGTTAAGACTTTCTATTTCTTCCTGGTTCTGTTTCAGAAACTTATACTTTTCTAAGAATTTGTCCATTCCTTCAAAGCTGTCCATTTTATGGGCATATACCTACTGATAGTAGACTCTTATGATCCTTTGTAATTCTGTGTTGTCTGTTGTGATTTATCCATTATCATTTCTAATTTTGTTGATTTGATTGTTCTCCCTTTATTCCTGATGAGTCTCGCTAACTCTTGATGAGTTGTCTATTTATCTTCTCAAAGAACCAGTTTTCTGCTTTGTTGAATTTTGCTGTGGTCACCATTGTTTCTTTTTCATTTTTTTTCTGCTATAATTTTTATTTCTTTCCTTCTACTAACCCTGAAGTTCTTCATATCTTCCTTTTCTAGTTGTTTTTAGTGTAGAGTTAGGTTATTTATATGATTTTCTCTTGTTTCTTGAGGTAAGCTTGTATTGCTATGAACCTTCCCCTTCAGTTCAGTTCAGTTCAGTTCATTCGCTCAGTCGTGTCCAAATCTTTGCCACCCCATAAATTGCAGCATACCAGGCCTCCCTGTCCATCACCAACTCCCAGAGTTCACTCAAACTCACGTCCATCGAATCGGTGATGCCATCCAGCCATCTCATCCTCTGTTGCCCCCTTCTCCTCCTGCCCCTAATCCCTTCCAGCATCAGAGTCTTTTCCAATGAGTCAACTCTTCGCATCAGGTGGCCAAAGTACTGGAGTTTCAGCTTTAGCATCATTCCTTCTAAAGAAATCCCAGGGCTGACCTCCTTTAGAATGGACTGGTTGGATCTCCTTGCAGTCCAAGGGACTATCAAGAGTCTTCTCCAACACCACAGTTCAAAACCATCAATTCTTCGGCACTCAGCTTTCTTCACAGTCCAACTCTCACATCCATACATGACCACTGAAAAAATCATAGTCTTGACTAGACAAACCTTTGTCGGCAAAGACATGTCTCTGCGTTTGAATATGCTATCTAGGTTGGTCATAACTTTGCTTCCAAAGAGTAGGCATCTTTTAATTTCATGGTTGCAGTAACCATCTGCACTGAATTTGGAACCCAAAAAAATGAAGTCTGACACTGTTTCCACTGTTTCCCAATCTATTTCCCATGAAGTGATGGGACCAGATGCCATGATCTTTGTTTTCTGAATGTTGAGTTTTAAACCAGCTTTTTCACTCTCCACTTTCACTTTCATCAAGAGGCTCTTTGGTTCTTCACTTTCTGCCATAAGTGTGGTGTCATCTGCATATCTGAGGTTATTGACCTTTCTCCCAGCAATCTTGATTCCAGCTTGGGCTTCTTCCAGCCCAGCGTTTCTCAGGATGTACTCTGCATATAAGTTCAATAAGCAGGGTGACAATATATAGCCTTGACGTGCTCCTTTTCCTATTTGGAACCAGTCTGTTGTTCAATGTCCAGTTCTAACTGTTGCTTCCTGACCTGCATATAGGTTTCTCAAGAGGCAGGTTTCTTAGCACTGCTTTTACTGAATCCCATAAGTTTGGGGTTTTTTGCTTTCATTTTCACTCATTTCTATGTGTATTTTGATCTTTTTTTATTTCTTCTGTGATTTGTTGGTTATTGAAAAGCATGTTGTTTATCCTCCATATCTTTGTATTTTAAATAGTTTTTTTTTTCCTGTAGTTGACATCTAATCTTACTGCATTATAATCAGAAAAGAGGATTGAAATGATTTTGATTTTTTTGAAATTACCAAAGTTCATTTTATGGCCCAAGATGTGATCTATCCTGGAGAAGGTTCCTTGTGCACTTGAGATAAAGGTGAAATTCATTGTTTGGAGGTGAAATGTCCTATAGATATCAATTAGGTCAAACTGGTCCATTATATCATTTAACAGTTGTGTTTCCTTGCTGATTTTCTGTTTATTTGCACTATCCATAGGTGTGAGTGGTGTATTAAAGTTTCATACTACTATTGTGTTACTGTTAATTTCCCTTTTCATATTTGCTAAGATTTGACTTACATATTGCAGTGCTCATATATTGGGTGCATATATATTTATAATTGTTATATATTCTTCTTGGATTGATCCTTTGATCATTATGTAGTGTCCTTTTTTGTCTGTTTTCACTTCCTTTATTTCAAAGTCTATTTTATCTGATATGAGTATTACTACTCCTGCTTTCTTTTGGTCTCCATTTGAGTGAAATATATTTTTTCCAGCCCATCACTTTCAGTCTGTATGTGTCCCTTCTTTTGAGGTGGGTCTCTTGTAGACACCATATGTAGGTGTCTTTTTTTTTTATCCATTCAGCCAGTCTTTGTCTTTTGGTTGGGGCAATCAACTTATTTACATTTAAGGTAATTATTGATAAGTATGAACCCATTGCCATTTACTTTGTTGTTTTGGGTTAGAGTTTATACACCTTTCCTGTGTTTCCTGTCTAGAGAAGATCTTTTAGTTTGCTGAAGAGTTGGTTAGGTAGTGCTGAATTCTCTCAGCTTTTGCTTGTCTGTAAAGCTTTTGATTCCTCCTTCATATTTGAATGAGATCCTTGCTGGGTACAGTAATCTGGGTTGTAGGTTTTTCTCTTTCATCACTTTAAGTATGTCCTGCCATTCCTTCTGGCCTGACGAGTTTCTATTGAAAGATCAGCTATTATCCTTATGGGAATCCCCTAGTGTGTTATTTGCTCTTTTTCCCTTGCTGCTTTTAATATTTGTTCTTTATTTTTAATTTGATTAATATGTGTCTTGGGGTGTTTCACCTTGGGTTTATCCTGCTTGGGATTCTGTGTTTCTTGGACTCGGGTGGCTATTTCCTTCCCCATTTTAGGGAAGTTTTCCACTACTATCTCATCAAGTATTTTCTCATGGTCTTAAATTTTGCCTTCTTCTTCTGGGACTCCTATGATTTGAATGTTGGGGCATTTAACATTGTCCCAGATGTCTCTGAGGTTGCCCTCATTTCTTTTAATTCTTTTTTTTTCTTTTTTCCTCTCTGCTTCATTTATTTCCACCATTTTATCTTCAACCTCACTTATCCTATCTTCTGCCTCAATTATTCTACTCTTGGTTCCCTCCAGAGTGCTTTTGATCTCAGCTATTGCATTATTCATTATTGATTGACTCTTTTTTGTTTCTTCTAGATCCTGGTTAAACATTTCTTGCATCTTCTCAATCCTTGTCTCCAGACTATTTATCTGTAACTACATTTTGTATTCAAGATTTTGGATTATTTTTATTATCATTATTCTGAATTGTTTTTCAGGTAATCTCCCTATCTCCTCCTCTTTTGTTTGGTTTGGAGGGCATTTATCTTGTTCCTTTACCTGCTGAATATTTCTCTGCCTTTTCATCTTGTTTAGATAGCTGTGTTTGGGGTGACCTTTCTGTATGCTGGAAGTTTGTGGTTCCTCTTTATTGTGGAGATTCTTCCCTGTAGGTGTGGTTGGACAAGTGACTTGTCTAGGCTTCCTGGTTAGGGAAGCTTACGTTGGTATTCTGGAGCTGCATATCTTCTCTCTGGAGTGCAATGAAGTGCCCAGTAGTAAGTTTTGAATTGTCTATGAGTTTGGCATGACTTTTGGCCACCAGGGTTATGTTCCTGCATTGTTTGAGAATTAGCATGGTATATCTTTCTCTGAAACTTGTTGGCTCTTGGGTGGAGCTTAGTTTCAGTGTAGGGATGGAGGCTTTTGGATGAGCTCTTTTCAATTAATGTTCCCTGGAGTCAGGAGTTTTCTGGTGTTCTCACGTTTTTGGATTTAAGCCTCCTGCTTCTGGCTTTCAGTCTTTTTCTTACAGTAGCCTCAACACGTCCCCATCCATACAGCACCAATGACAAAACATCTAGGTTAATGGTAAAAAGATTCTCCACAGTGAGGGACACCCAGAGAGGTTCACAGAGTTACATGGAGAAGAGAAGAGGGAGGAGGGAGATAGAGATGACCAGGAGGAGAAGAGGGAAAATCAAAAAGGGAGAGAGCAATCTAGCCAGTAATCAATTCCCTATGTACTCTCCACCATCTGGAACACTCAGAGAGGTAATGAAATGGGTACTGAAGATTGGATTATTACAGGTACAAAACTGATAACAAATACCAAAAAGCAAAGATTAAAAATCTAGAGTAAAGGTTAGAATCTCAAAAATACAATATTTTTTTAAAAAATCACAAAAGTTGTAAAACATATATATTAAATTTGCTTTTAAAATAGAGTCTTTTTTGCAAGTTAATAGTAGGTTATAAAAATGAAAATTAAGGAATAATAAAGAACTTAAAATAAAATTTTAAAAAATTAAAAATGATAATAATAAAATATATTCTGGAATTTCTCTGGAGCTGTTGAGGGCAATGTTGTGTATGTTCAGTTTCAGATAGTTCCTTGTTCCAGCTCATGCTTATTTTAAAGGGCCTCTAGGCCCTTTCCAATATAGGTTTTAATCTGTTGCACCTGTCACTTCCAAAGTTGTTCCTTCTTCTTTTTTATTTTGGCTTCCTCTGCTTGCAAGTCTCTTCAGTGTCTAATTTCCGCTCTGACACAAGGGGCAAAGGTGGTCACTTATTTAGGCTCACTTGTTCAGTTGTGCTGTGGTGAGGGAGGAACACTGCAAACAAATAACCCTGGCATATGTGGGGAGTGCTCGCAGTGTCTGTGCCACACTGGGTTTGCCTCCGCTCATGGCATCTGTGCTCTACTCATCTACACTGCTCAGGTTGCTCTGCAGTGGAACTGTCTAAAGCAGGCCCTGGGTTGCATGCACTTCCCAGGTCTAAGCTCCTCAGTTTCAGGCTCTCATGTACTCCACAAAGGCACAGACTCAGTTGTGTCTGTGTTTTTCGCCCTTCCCAGGTCCGAGCAGCTCAGGCAACCAGGTTATTGGTGAGCACACTCTCCCAGGAAGGCGGTGCATCTTATCACCTCCCTGGTCCCAGCCCTTTGGTTTCCTGGGTGCACAGCAAGAGTGCCATCTCAGGTGTGCTGTATGTCTCCTCTGGGGAGCTGATCTCTGACTGCAACTGTCCTGATGGATGTCAACCGCCCAGGATCCCAGGAAGACTTGGTTAGCAACTGGGAGCCTGTCCTTGGTTTGGTGGAGGATGCCATCTCTGGGAATGAGATTGCCTTTTGCCTTCCAGCTCTGGCTGCCACCCACCTGCCTCTCTGCCTCTGGCGGGAGGATGGGCCAATCTGCAGACGGCTAGCTCTCCTCTGGTATTCTCTCAATCCTTTGTTCTGTGAGCAGGCCTGGCAGTGCCTTAGGTTAGAGCTTTTCATGGGATAGTTCTCTCTCTCTCTCTCTCTCTTTTTTTTTTCTCTCTCTCTCTCTGACTATCCCACAGTTTGTGTTCCTCTCTCATGTTAGCTCCCTCAGACTGTCCTCAGGACATTCAGGCGTGGTCCTTACCCTAAGCATGCTGCTGGAGCCTCCCTGTTCAGCCCCCACTCACTGTTGGAGGACATGAGCGTCTGGGCTACTTATCCACTGGGAGTTGTGGTTAGGCACATTGTAATTTGTGTGTGTGTGTGTGTTTTCCCTCCCGGTTATGTTGTCCCCTGAGATTCCAAAACTCCCCACAGACCTGCCAGTGAGAAGTTTTCCTGGTGTTTGGAAATTTCTCCTCCTTCACAACTCCCTCCCAGGGATGGGTCTCCATCCCTAAATCTTGCTTCTCTTTTTATCTTTTATATTTTGTCCTGCTGCTACTGCTGCTGCTAAGTCACTTCAGTCGTGTCCGACTCTGTGCAATCTCATAGATGGCAGCCCACCAGGCTCCCCCATCCCTGGGATTCTCCAGGCAAGAACACTGGAGTGGGTTGCCATTTCCTTCTCCAATGCATGAAAGTGAAAAGTGAAAGTAAAGTCGTTCAGTCGTGTCCAAATCCTAGCGACCCCATGGACTGCAGCCTACCAGGCTTCTCTGTCCATTGGATTTGCCAGGCAAGAGTACTGGAGTGCGTTACCACTGCCTTCTCCGATATTTTGTCTTACCTCCTTTTAAACAGAATGGGCTGCCTTTTTGGGTCCCTGGTGTCCGCCACCAGTGTTCAGAAGTTGTTTTATGGAAGTTGCTCAGCATTCAAATGATCTTTTGATAAATTTGTGGGGGAGAAGGTGATCTCCCCATCCTATTTCTCCACCATTTTAGGACCACCCTCCCCTCGCCCCCATTATCATTTTTTAATTGGAGTATAATTGCTTTACAATGTTGTGTTAGTTTCTGATGTACAACAATGTGAAACAACTCTATGTATACATACATCCTCTGGGTCTTGAGCCTCCCTCCTGCCTCTCCCCACTCCACTCCTCTAGGTCATCACAGAACACTCAGTTGAGCTCCCTGTGCTATACGGCAGCTGCCAATCTGCTATTTTATATATACTGCATGGTAGTATATGTGTGTGTATTAGTCGCTCAGTCATGTCCCACTCTTTGCAACCCCATGTACTGTAGCCCACCAGGCTCCTCTGTCCATGGGATTTTCCAGGCAAGAATACTGGAGTGGGTTGCCATTTCCTTCTCCAGGGGATCTTCCCAACCCAGAAATCGAACCTAGGTCTCCTGCATTGCAGGCAAATTCTTTACTCTCTGATCCACCGGATATGTCAATGCTACTCTCTCATTTCATCCCACCCTCTTCTTCCTGTAATTATTCTAAACTGACAGTCATTAAAGTTCAAATACATGCTTAAGAAACTACATTTTATACTCTCTTCCCCGACATTTTGTGTTTTTATGTCTTACTTTATATGTTCATGTCCACCCCTTAACTGTTTATTTTAATGATTTTACAATTGTTGTCTTTTAATCTCATATTTGCTTGTGTAAGTGGTTGATCCATCACATCTATTATATATTAGCTTTTGCTAGTGGGATTTTTTTCTTTCCTATAAATTCTTACTTCTTGTAACATTTTCTTTTCTACTTAGAGGATACCTTCTAATACTTACTGTAGGGTCAGTTGAGTATTGATGAGCTTTTTCAGCTTTTGTCTCAGAAGTGCTTTCCCTCTGCTTCAATTCTGAATAAATTTTCTGAATATAGTATCATATGCTGTAGGTTTTCTCCTTTCAGTACTTTAAATATATCTTGCCAGTCCCTTATGACCAGCAAAGTTTCTGTAGAAACATCAATTGATAGTTTTGCAGGAGTTCTCTTACATGTGATTCTTGTTTTTCGCTTGCTGCCTTTAATTTTTTTTCTTTGTTTTTAACTTTTGCCATTTTAATCATAATGTGTCTCTTTGAGTTCATGTTTGCGATTACTATTCTTCTTGTACCAGGAAATTTCTTCTGGAATTTTTCAACCATAACTTCATCAACTACATTCTCTACTTCTTTCTCTCTTCTCCTTCTGGGACACTTATGTGAATGTTAGTATGGTTGATGTTGTCTCATAGACCCCTTTAGCTAGTCTCATTTTTTTAATTCTTCTTTTTACTGTTCTGATTGGGTGGTTTCTATTATTCTATCTTCTAGTTCACTTATGCATTTGTTTGTATCACTTATTCTGTTGATACTTCCTTCTAGAGTTTTTTTTTTTTTTTATTTTCAGTTATTGTATTCTTCAGCTCTGACCAGTTCTTTTTTATATTTTCTAATTGTTTGTTAAAATTTTCACTGAGCTTATCTATTCTTTTTCCAAGTTCATTTAGCATTCTTATTACTAGTGCTTTGTACTTTTTATCTGGTAAATTATTTATCTTTGTTTTCTTAGGGTTTGGGGGGAGGGCAGGGTTCTTGTCTTTCATTTGAAACATATTTCTATATCTTTTCATTTTGTTTAAATTTATTTCTACAGAATTAAGTGAAACTGTTAGTACTCTGATCTTGAAGGTAGTGTCCCTATGCAGTCTGTGTATACTCAGTGGTTTTGGTGGAAGAGCTGGATGTGAAATGAACACAGGTCACATCTTCCCCTTGGTGTTCTGACAGCTACCACCTTAGTTGGAGGTAGGGTTGAATATGGAGAGGCTAGAGACAGAGGCATATGTGAGCTGGGGCTGCTTCTATGCTTAATGGTGGTCACCACCTTATTGGACATGGGGCTGAGGTCCAAGGTGCTGGAATAGAAGCCCTAAAGTTTGGGCTCAAGCTGGTCCCATTCCCTCTAAATGTGCATTCTCCTCTAGTAACAGCACCTCCACCCTAGTGGAGAGCAGAACCAGAGAAAGTGGAGCTGGAACAGTAGCCCTGTGAAAGCTGGAGTGCATCCTGGGACAGTTGTGAGATGTCACGAGCGAAATGACATAGAGACACAGACACACAAAGGACAGACATACACACAACTCTGGCTGGAGGAACAAAACTGTGCAAGCCCCCCTTGTGGTTTATTTTTACAGTCCAGTTCTGGGAAGCAATCCAAGAAGCGAAACACTGCATTCTTTTACCATATAAGTACAAAATTACGATTACAGCACAGAGGGAGAAAGTGACCTTCACATGTTTACTAAGGAGCCTGTCCAGGACCCCAGCTTCCTCCTACTCGTCAGGGAGGGCATGAGACTCCTCGTATGTGAGCGGGTCCCTAACCATTAGGGGTCTGTGAACAGGCTCCTGGCAAAAGGGTTCTTGTTTGCAAGGAACCCCATGCCCACAGGCAAAAAGGCCCCATTTGCGGGCACCTGATGCCTCCCTATCTGATCCATTCTCAGGCCACTGCTGGTCTCCTACAGTGAGAAATATACCAGAGCCCCAGACAGTTTTTAATATGCTTTTTTTGCTATGTTCCTGGGAGTAAGGAAGTGTGTGTGCATACTCTTCATGATAAAGTCTCAGTTTCTCATAGCCCCTATAATAAGTTCCACTGATTTTCAAACCAGATGAGGGAACTCATCTTCCCAGTGTCAGATCCCAGGGCTGCGGTGCCAAACATGTGGCTAGAATCTCTCACTCCATAGGAAGTATCTCCAAGCTTATGACATCCCCCTCCTCTTCTGTGTCCCCTGCTAGTGGTATAGGTCCCAACATGATCATTTCTCCACCTTACTTGACTCCTTGTGGATCTTTCTTGACAGCCTTGGTTGTAGAAGAGACTTTTTGCTTTGTGCTTTGGAGGTGAGGATGAGAAGATCCCAGAAATTCTCCAACCTCCAATTAGTTTTCAGTGAGAGTAACACCACCATTTTTACTGTGTTTGGTTGGGGGGCGGGGGTGAGTTCAATGTCTTCTTTCCCATCTTGCTTCTCCCACTTTCAAATATATTTAAAAATCATAACATAATAATACATTGTATAAAGAGGGCTAGATGTTGCCCCCTGTTTAATGAGGGAAAACTAGAAGCATAGTAACAAGAAAGTTGAATAACCTGTGCACAATATTCCAGTAATCAGAATAATGCAGTGGGCAGTGAAAAGCAGAGGGTGATTTCTGTGTTCAAAGGACCAAAGGTATCTTTGCTCCCTCCCCCCCCCCCCAAATAGACATAAACTGGAGTAATTCTTGGGGGAAAAGAGGTATGAATCTGCTAAAATCAATTTTTTACCAGATCAGACCACCCAAAATACTTTAGATTGGACCTATTTTCCAAGATCTGCCCTTCTTTAAGTGTTTTGTGTTTTGGAGGTGAGGATGAGAAGATCCCAGAACTTCTCTGAGAACTTTGACTTCATGGTGATATAAGATCTGCCTTGTCTTTGGAGTTAAGTTAAAGGATTGCTGATTATAAAGGCTACTTTATGGTTATTTTGCTTTGTAAGGAATAATGAAGAGATTAATTACCAAGGTAATTAGTTTCAACACATCTAGTCAGTGCTGGTAGTAAACTGTCATGCTGATAGAAAGATGAACATCGTTTTTTAAAGATTTTTTTATGTGGACTATTTTTTAAAGTCTTTATTGAATTTATTACAATATTTCTTCTATTGTTTATGTTCTGGTTATTTGGCCATGAGGCATGTACGATCTTAACTCGCCCACCAGGGATTGAACCTGCACCTCTTGTATTAGAAAGTGAAGTCTTAACCACTGGACTATCAGGGAAGTCCTAGAAGATGAAATTTTGCAATTTAGTAGCTGATTTGCTACATTAAAGCTACCTCATACAATTTAAATAAAACAAAAAAATTAACATTCAACCTTATTTTTAGGAACATGTTAAAATAGTGCATAATGGGTCACATGATTCTTTTTTTCTAATTGCCAACTGTGTCCTTGTTAGCATCTCTTCCCTTGTCTAAGAAAGTTACCATTTTTCATTTATTTATTCCTTAAAGATTTACTGAGCCTTAAACTCTGCATACTAGGCCCTTTTGTAGGACTTCATTACCACCTTGAAATGCCTATTGGGCATTTGGTGTGATTTGTGCGATGCTCCTGGAGAAAGAAATGGTAACCCACTCCAGGATTCTTGCCTGGGAAATCCCATGAACAGACGAGTCTGGTGGGCTACAGTCCATGGGGTCACAAAAGAGTCAAACACGACTTAGTCATTAAACAACATGGGATACTCCAGTGGTGTGATTTTAATATATTCTCAATGGAATATTACAGGTGTTTTACACTTTTTCTTAACACAACTATTCTCACTGTTAAAAAATTAGTATTTTAGGCAGAACACCAGCTGAGAGTGAACAGGAGTACCTGACCAGTGGAAAAGAACCATGCAAAACTCTGTAAGATGAAGGAAGTAGGGGGAAAAACAGGAGTGTTAGTAGGACTGGATCTGCCCTTGGCAAGTGGGGCAACTGAACTAGGGGTCTGATTCCCATATCAGGGCAATTGTCTGGATCAGAGGAGAAACATTTAAGGCTGAAAGTGAAGCAGCTGATCTGTGGCAGCCTAAATGGAATGAGAATCAGACAGTCCTTGCCACAGCCATAGGTACCCCGGACAGGGATGCATGTCCCCTAGAAGGTTTAGTGGCTGGGAGCTGGAGCACAGGGATTGTGGAGCAATCCCAGAAGAAAGGCTGCTGTTGACTGTGGAGAGATGGATCAAGGGGATGTGAGGGAGGAGACTGTGGTGGGAAAAGCCTGTGGAGGAAAGTCAGGCAGCCATGGAAGCAAGGCAATCCTGCTGAGTCATGCACAGGGTTGGAGCCATCACCATAGCCTCTCTCTCCCTACATGCCAGCATTCCCAGCTTAATAATATAAAATCTGGCCCATCAAGTGCCTGGTACATGGAACAACAGAGTAGGACCCCACCTAGGGTGCCCCTTTAAGTGCCTGATGTGCTGATTTACAGAGTAGGACCCCAGCCAGGGGCGTGGGGTGGGAGGACGGGTGGCAGACGCTCTATGTGCCTGACGTGCCAAACAACAGAGAAGAACCTCAGGCAAGGGAGCCCTCAAAGTGCCTGAATGAGCAGAGCTATGGAGAAAGACTAGCCAAAAAGGCCTTCTGATCACCAGATACCAGAAGCTTGAAAAAAGACTCTGATAGGGCCATAACTCCTATAGCTGAGGCAGTCTGTGACCCTGCACACTTGAAGCCTTCAGGGTCCCTGTAATTACACTACCTTCAGGGTCCCATGCAATTACACTACCTTCATGCTCAACACTCACGGGCAGAGTTGCCACAAGCAAAAAAGTCTTGCATTTGTGCATGCAAGGTCATTTCGGTCATGTCCAACTCTTTAAAACCCTGTAGACTACCAAGCTTCTCTGTCAGTGGGGTTCTCCAGGCAAGAATACTGGAGTGGGTTGCCATACCCTTCTAGAGCACTGTATTTTCTGCTGCCCTAGCCACCAACTCCCCTGAGTACCTGGTGCCGCCAGAGCCCTTGCAACCAAAGGAGCTGCTCCATCTCCACTCCTGGCCCTCACTAGGGCAGACCCAAGTCCTCCAACCAGCCTCAGCAGCAAACCACAGTGGATGATCCACATGCAGAGGTGGAAATAAAACCACAATTGAAACCCAAGGGCAGTGTGGCTAAGGAAGAAGACCCAAAATCTTCCCACTGGCTGTACAAGTTGCAGATTAAATTCACACAATCAACTAGGCAGACTCTGTGTCTAAGGAATATACAAAAGGACCTTGCAAGAGCCCACGAAAGAAAAACCACTAACTCTGATACCTGTGGACATTGGAGATAAGAACAACACAGGATTAGGACAAGATTTGAGTCTGGACCCCACAGCAGGTCCAGAGACCAGGGCAGTGTTGAAGGGCATCCTAGTGAGGTGAGGTTGACTGTGACTCCCAGTGAGGGAAAGGATGCTGACAGCAGACTCAAGAGAAACATGTGTTGTTCGTATATTTTGACTTGCTCTGTAATTTCTTTTGGACTTTTTCTTTTCTTTTTTTTTTTTTTTTTTTTACTTTTTTATCCTCTGTTGTAGTTGTTGATTTTAATAGCACTATGAAATCTAATTATGTTTTTAAGTTTTTTTTTTTTAATCACACTTTTTCTTGCTGTTATAAACCTCTGCCTCTAGGGCGACTTTTTGCAGTTCTGTGGAGTTTTCCTTTTTTTTCTTTTTTCCTTCTTTTTTTTCTCCAGTTGTTATTTACTTCTTCTTCTTCTTCTCTTTTTTTTAAAAAAAAATTAAATGTTAAATTTTTAAACATTATTTTCTACATTTATTCCTTTGTTTGATAAAAAGAGAAATCCTCTGTTGTAGTTGTTGATTTTAATAGCACTATGAAATCTAATTATGTTTTTAAGTTTTTTTTTTTTAATCACACTTTTTCTTGCTGTTATAAACCTCTGCCTCTAGGGCGACTTTTTGCAGTTCTGTGGAGTTTTCCTTTTTTTTCTTTTTTCCTTCTTTTTTTTCTCCAGTTGTTATTTACTTCTTCTTCTTCTTCTCTTTTTTTTAAAAAAAAATTAAATGTTAAATTTTTAAACATTATTTTCTACATTTATTCCTTTGTTTGATTTTCCTACTATTCTTTTTACATTGAAGTTAATCTTTATCATATATGTCTTCTTTGTCTACCGCTATTTAATTTTGCATTTCTATTCTTTCTTTCTTCCCTTTCTTTTTCTCACCATATTTATTACTTTTGTTTTCATTGCTTTATTCCCCAGTTGGCACCTTGCTTTAGTTTTGTTTTCTAGTTTGTGCTTTAGTTAGTTTTGCTCTTAACTTGTGGATATAGCTTTTGGTTTCCTTCGTTCACCATGTCAATCTTTATTTTTGTTGGACTATTTGAATTTGCTTGTGGGTTTATATATATATATATATACACACACATAAATATGCGTGTATATTCCATTATTTTAATGATTATTTACTTAATTTTGTTACTTCAGTTTGTCTGGAATTCATCTTTGGTTTCTCATTTCTGGGTATTTGTATTAATCCCATCTAATGCCATAACAAACCACCTGTGGGATCCCCATTCCTGGCCAGACATGAAGCCCTTAGACCTTGCAATGGGAGTGCTGACTCCAAGACCCTAGACTACCAGAGGACACCTAACCCTTGGAAGTATTGAATAGTGAGAACTCCCACTAAGGCAACCACTTGTATACAAGAACTGTCATTACCCAACTGGCAGGAGTACCCTCTGAGGGACACCTCATCCAAACAACAAACAAGACAAAAATGCAAACCAAATCATCAGCAGACAGGATTACCACCTCACTCAGCCTATCAGAGGGAAAAAAAACCAACAACAACAACTCAGCACAAATCTCACCCTACATGAAGCTTACAGAAACCACTGGACCAAACTTTATGGGGGCAGAAATCAAAAGGAAGAAAGAATTCAACCTTGAAGCCTGGGAGAAGGAGACTTCAAACACACTGAGTTAAAAAAAAAAAGTAATGAAAAGGCAGAGAAATACTGCACAAATGAAGGAACAAACTATATACACAAGTTCAAATAAGTGAAGAGGAAATAGACAAACTACCTGGAAAAGAATTCAGAATAATGATAGTAAAGCTGAACAAAAACCTTGAAAATAGAATGGAGAAAATTTAAGAATCAATTAACAAAGACCTAGAAGAATTAAAGAATAAGCATACAGAGACAAACAACACAATTACTGAAATTGAAAATACTATAGAGTGAATCAATAGCAGAATATCTGTGAGCTGGAAGATAAAATGATGGAAATAGCTGCTGAAGAGAAGAATAAAGTAAAAAGAGTGGAAGGAACTAAGAATAGTCTCAGAGACCTCTGCAATAATATTACACACACCAACATATGAATTATAGGGGTCTCAGAAGAATAAGAGAAAAAGAAAGGGTATGAGGAAATTTTTGAAGAGACTATAGTTGAAAATTCTCCCAACATGGAAAAGGAAATAGTCAATCAAGTCCAAGAGGTTCAAAGAGTCCCATACAGGATAAAACCAAAGAGAAACACCCTAAGACACATACTAATTAAACTAATAAAGATTAAACACAAAGAAAGAATATTAAAAGAGCAAAAGAAAAGCAACAAGCAACATACAAGGGAAGCCCCATACACTTAACAGTGGATCTTTCAGCAGAAACATTGCAGGCCAGAAGGGAATGGCAGGATATATTTAAAGCACTGAAAGGGGAAAATCAACAACCAAGAGTACTCTACCTGGCAAGGATCTCATTCAAAATTGATGGAGAAATAAAAAGCTTTTCAGACAAGCAAAAGTTAAGAGAATTCAGTACGACAAAACCAGCTTTACAACAAATGTTAAGGGGACTTATATAGTCAAGAAATACAAGCAAAAGAAAAGATCTATGAAATCAACTCCAAACAATTAAGAAAATGGCAATAGGAACATATATATCAATAGTTATTTTAAATGTAAATGCATTGAATGCCCCAGCCAAAAGACACAGACTAGCTGAACAGATACAAAAACAAGATCCATATATATGCTTTCTACAAGAAACCCACTTCAGACCTAAAGACACATATAGATTGGAAGTGAGAGGATGGAAAAATATATTCCATGCAAATGGAAAGCAAAAGAAAGTTGGAGTAGCAACCCTCATATCAAACAAAGTAGACCTTAAAATTAAGAATATTACAAGAGATAAGGAAGGATACTACATAATGATCAAGGGATAAATCCAAGAGGAAGATATAACAAATGTAAATATCTATGCGCTCAAAATAGGAGCACCTCAATACATAATCAGACAAACACTAACAGACATAAAAGGAGAAAATGACAGTAAGACAATAATAGTAGGAGACTTTAACACCCCACTTACACCAATGGACAGATCATCAAAACACAAAATCAATGATGAAACACAAGTCTTAAATGATGCATCAGATGAAATGGATCTCATTGATATCTTCAGGACATTCCATCCAAATACAGAAGAATACACATTCTTTCTCAAGTGCACATGGAACATTCTCCAGGATAGATCATATCTTGGGTCATAAATCAAACTACGGCAAATTTAAGAAAAGTAAATTTAAGTAAATATAAGGAAATTGAAAATTTAAGATTGTAAATTTGATTTAAGAAATTTCTCAGTAAATTTAAGAAAATTGAAATTGTTATCAGTATCTTTTCTGACCACAACACTATGAGACTAGATATCAATTACAAGAAAGAAAAAAAAAAAAGTTAAAAAACACAAGCACATAGAGATTAAACAACATGTTTCTAAATAACAAACAGGTTACTGAAGACATCAAAAAGGAAATTAAAAATTTTCTAGAAACAACTGACAATGAAAACATGACAACTCAAAATCTATGGGATGCATCAAAGGCAGTTCTAAGAGAGAAGCTTATAGTAATACAATCCTACCTCAAGAAACAAGAAAAACATTGAATAGAACACCTAACTTTACACCTAAAACAACTGGAAAAAAGAATAACAACAACAACAAAAAAAAACTTAGCAGAAGGAAAGAAATCATAAAGATCCAAGCAGAAATAAATAAAAAAGAAATGAAAGAATAGTACAGATTAATAAAACTAAAAGCTGGTTCTTTGTGAAAGTAAACAAAATTGACAAACCCTTAGCCAGTCTCATGAAGAGAAAAAAAGAAGAATCAAATCAACAAAATTAGAAATGAAAAAGGAGAGGTTACAACAGACAGTGTATAAATACAAAGGATTATGAGACAATTATGAATGACTATATGGCAATAAAATGGATAACCTGGAAAAAATGGACAGATTCTTAGAAAAGTTCAATCTTCCAAGAGTGGGCCAGGAAGAAATAGAAATTATGAACAACCCAGTCACAAGCACTTATATCGAAAATGTGATAAAAAATATCCCAAAAACAAAAGCCCAGGACCAGATGGCTTCAAAGGAGGATTCTATCCAACATTTAGAGAAGAGCAAATGCCTATCCTTCTAAAACTCTTTCAAGGAATTTCAGAGGAAGGAACACTTCCAAACTCATTCTATGAGTCCACCATCACCCGTTTATCAAAACCAGATAAACACAAAAATAAATAAATAAATAAAAACAAAACTACAGGCCAATATCACTGATGAACATAGATGCAAAAATCCTCAACAAAATTCTACCAAGTAGAATTCAACAACACAATCAAAAGCTCATACACCATGATCAAGTTGGGTTTATTCCAGGGATGCAAAGATTCTTCAATATATGCAAGTCAATCAATGTGATAAACCATATTAACAAATTGAAAGATAAAAACCATATGATAATTAATAGATGCAGAAAATGCCTTTGACAAAATTCAGCACCCATTTATGATTAAAACTCTTCCAAAAATGGTCATAGAAGGAAACTACTTCAGCATAGTTAAGGACATATATGATAAGACCACAGCAAACATTATTCTCAATGGTGAAAAACTGAAAGCATTCCCCCTAAGATCAGGAACAAGACAAGGGTGTCAACTCTCACTGTTATTATTCAAAATAGTTTTGGAACCCCGAGATACAGCATTCAGAGAAGAAAAAGAAATAAAAGGAATCCAGATCAGAAAAGAAGTAAAGTTCTCACTGTTTGCAGATCACATGATACTATACATAGAAAACTCTAAAGATAATATCAGAAAAACTAGAGCTAATCAGTGAATTTAGCAAAGTCGCAGGATACAAAATTATACACAGAAATCACTTCCATTCCTGTATACTAACAATGCAAAATCAGAAAAGGAATTAAGGAATAAAACACATTCATCATTGCAAAAAAAAAAAGAAAAAGAAACAAATATCTAGGAATAAACCTACCTAAGTAGACAAAAGAACTATATACAGAAAATTATGACACTAATGAAATTAGAAGACGCTTACTCCTTGGAAGAAAAGTTGTGTCCAACCTAGATAGCATTTTCAAAAGCAGAGACATTACTTTGCTGACTAAGGTCCGTCTAGTCAAGGCTATGGTTTTTCCTGTGGTCATGTATGGATGTGAGAGTTGGACCGTGAAGAAGGCTGAGTGCCGAAGAATTGATGCTTTGAACTGTGGTGTTGGAGAAGACTCTTGAGAGTCCCTTGGACTGCAAGGAGATCCAACCAGTCCATTCTGAAGGAGATCAACCCTGGGATTTCTTTGGAGGGAATGATGCTAAAGCTGAAACTCCACAACTTTGGCCACCTCATGCGAAGAGTTGACTCATTGGAAAAGACTCTGATGCTGGGAGGGATTGGGGGCAGGAGGAGAAGGGGATGACCGAGGATGAGATGGTTGGATGACATCACGGACTCGATGGACGTGAGTCTGAGTGAGCTCTGAGAGATGGTGATGAACAGGGAGGCCTGGCGTACTGCGATTCATGGGGTCGCAAAGAGTCGGACACGACTGAGCGACTGAACTGAACTGAACTGAACTGATGACACTAATGAAAGAAACCAAAGTGACATAAACAGATGGAAAGATATTCCACGTTTCTGGGTAGGAAGAATCAATGTTGTGAAAATGACTATAGTACCAAATACAATCTAGAGATTCAACACAATCCCCATCAAATTACCAATGTCATTTTTCATAGAACTAGAAGAAAAAAAAATTCACAATTCATATGGAAACTCAAAAGACCCCAAATAGCCAAAGCAGCCTTGAAAAAGAAGAATGGAGCTGGAGGAATCAACCTTCCTGACTTCAGATTATACTACAAAGCTACAGTTATCAAGACAGTATGATACTGGCACAAAAACATAAATATAGACAAATGGAACAAGATAGAAAGCCCAGAAATAAGCCCATGCACATATGGGCACCTTATTTTTGACAAAGGAGGCAAGAATGTACAATGGGGCAGACAGCCTCTTCAATAAATGGTGCTGGGAAAACTGGACAGCTACATGTAAAAGAATGAAATTAGAACACTTCCTGACACCATACACAAAGATAAACTCAAAATGCATTAAAGACCTAAGTATAAGTCCAGAAACTATAAAACTATTGGAGAAAAACATTGGCAGAGCACTCAATGACATAAGTCAAAGCAAGATCCTCTATGACCCACCTTCTAGAGTAATGGAACTTTAAAAAAAGTAACAAGTGGGATCTAATTAAACTTAAGAGCTTTTGCACAACAAAGGAAACTATAATCAAGGTGAAAAGATAGCCCTCAGAATGGGAGAAAATAATCGCAAGTGAAACAACTGACAAAGGATTAATTTTCAAAATATACAAGTAGCTCATACAGCTCAATACCAGAAAAACAAACAACCCAGTCAAAACGTGGGGGAAAGACCTAAGCAGACATTTCTCCAAAGAAGACATACAGATGGCTAACAAACACATGAAAAGATGCTCAACATCACTCATTATTAGAGAAATGTAAATCAAAACTACAATGAGATATCATCTCACACTGGTCAGAATGGCCATCATCAAAAAATCTACAAGCAATAAATGCTGAAGAGGATGTGTAGAAAGGGAAACCTCTTGCACTATTGGTGGGAATGTAAATTGATAGAGCCATTATGGAAGATGGTATGGAGATTCCTTGAAAAACTAAGAATCAAATCACTATATTACCCAGCTACCCCACCCCTAGGCAAATAACCTGAGGAAATCAAAACTGAAAAAGACACATGTACCCCAATGTTCACTGCAGTACTATTTACAATAGCTAGAACATGGAAGCAACCTAGATGTCCATCAACAGATGAATGGATAAAGAAGTTATGGTACATATATACAATGGAATATTACTCAGCCATAAAAAGGAACACATTTGAGTAAGTTCTAATGAGGTGAATTAACCTAGATCCTATTATATAGAGCAAAGTAAGTCAGAAAGAGAAAGATAAATATTGTATACAAACACATATATATGGAATCTAAAAAGGGTACTGAAGAATTTATTTGCAGGGCAGCAGTGGAGAAACAGACATAGAGAACAGACTTATGGAAACAGGGAGAGGGGAGGAGAGGGTGAAATGTATATAGAGAGTAACATGGAAACTTATATTACCATATGTAAAATAGATAGCCAGTGGGAATTTGCTGTATGTCTCAGGAAACTCAAACAGGGGCTCTGTACCAACCTAGGGGAGTGGGATGGGGAGGGAGATGCAAGGGAGGTTCAAAAGGGAGGAGATATATGTATACCTATGGCTGATTCATTTGAGCTTTGAAAGAAAACAACAAAATTCTGTAAATCAATGATCTTTTAATTAAAATATGAATAATTTTTTTTAAAAATTAGTATCATAATATAGATATATTAAAATATTAACAGTGTTTGTCTCTTGGTGGTAGAAAAATGGTTGGATTTTGCAAGGGTTCTTTCTTTCTTTCCTTTATATTTTATGTATTTTCTAAGTATGTTTTATAAGTATGTTTTACTTTTATAATAATGAAAGAACCTTTTAAACAAGGAATTTGATAGGACAAAATATAATAGCTATTGAGTATCCAACAGCTATTGTTATTCTTGCATTTATTTCTGGTCTTAGACTACTTGTAACATTGCAGAGTCAAGTGAAATGAAATCCCATTCCCTTCCTCCAAATCTCCCCTGTAATGGCAATTCTGATGATTTTCCTGAGTTCGTGTTATACTTATCAGCACTATAGCAGTGGGAAAAATCACAGCTGAGTATCTTCCCTACATGTCTGTTTTATATGGGATTCATCCAATAATAACCCTTTAGGAGCCCTGGGCTTCCCCAATTTACTCGCTCAATTTTTTAGAAGAAATCAGTGGTAGCTGTTTCTAAGGCTTCCTCATAGTTGTTTGGCAGTTAAATATATTTTCCTGTCAATTAAAAAAAAAAAATGATGCACAATGTGAGAGTCGTGAGTTAAGCTTTATTTGGGGCAAAATGAGGACTTCAGGTGGGGAGACGGCACCTCAGATAGCTCTGAGAAGTTGCTCCAAAGAAGTAGTGGGGGAAGTTCAATATATACGATCTTGGTGGTCAATATATATGATTTTGGTGAAGTTCAGTGCAATCAAGCACTGATTTTACAAAAATTTTTCTTCTAATTATGAGGAGCTGATGTAACCATGAAAGGATTTAGTGCTTTTCTAGATATGAAGAGATGGAAGGATTGGGATCATGAAATCAATTCCTTAAAATATCTTACTATCTAAAGACTTGTTCCACAAGTCTCCCTAGACCACAGAGTGCCTCATTCTCCACCCTAAACTCCCTTTGGGGTGTCAAAGGTCAATAGCTACAGCAGCACAGGATTCAATTTCTGTAGAGGCAGATTGCAAATGCCCTTGGCAAGTGCCAATTTGTAGTTGACAGCTCTGCTCATGGTTATAAATTCAACCATACTTTGAGAGGCATTTCATGACCAGTTCATCCCACAGTGCTAAGAAGGCTCATTCCTAGTTCTGGAGAAGATTTTGCTAATAGGCCACTCAATGTGGTATTACTGGACTAGGTCTTAATTGGTGAAGATCTCTGGACATCTGTCTTCTATTTATGGTCCAGGAAAATGTTCCCTCTTATTGCATCTTCTGATATCTAGAGTTACACTCTTACAATCATTGATAACATACAGAACTATATATTTGATCAACTGCTGCAAGCCACCTAGTCATTATTTTTGTTGGAGGGTCAGTTCCATAGTTGGCAATTGCAAGGAAAATCAATCCTGCAAAACAGACAAAATACAAATTGTAACATTAATGGAGTTATAAGTAAATATTTCAGGCAAGAGCTTTCCACTAAAAACCAGTTTTTGAAAACATTGTCAAGACTAGGGAATGGGTCACTTAAGGCAGAAATCTGATTTTTTATATAGTTTCTCAAATATGTTATATTAAAGGAATCATTATGCATGAAAACACAGCATTCAGCTTGAATTATGGCACAGGCACCTTCTTGAGATACTATAAGGATGTCATGCAGTTTTATAGCACTGCTTTTTCTATCATAGAGACCTCAGAATTCAATAGGTTAATAGCCTGGTTACTATCATTTAGTTTGTTGAGTGAAAGTTGTCAAGACTTCGATATGGCCAAGTATATCCTCCAATCTTATTGAAAACACAAAAATAGCTGCCAATAGTCATACAAGTGGAATAGAGATCTCTTGACTCATTGGGCTCACACCAATTGTAGATTGGCTGAGGTCACCTCTAATTTGTTACATATGTGACCTTGAGTCCATGGGAATCCCAGGATACACCCTCTTATCCATCTAGGTGGAAGCCAAGGCCACAAATTAGTACTACAAACCCACTGAGTTCCATTAGGTACAACCCAGTGAATCTCTGGTCTGATCCAGTCAGTTCCATGCTAATCATTATCTCTAAGGGTAATAATATGCAGGCATTGTTCATAAGGTATCCAGCCTAGCTTCCTAATGTTACTAGTTTGATCATCTTTAGTATGATTTAATTGTTCCCAACATAAAGGAACTTTTAAACTTAAATGACTATAGCTTGGTGTTAACCATATAGATTCATCCCATAATGGTGGGAGCTTTCCTTTTAATAGATGAGAGGTTACAGTTTTTGATTGAGACTTAGCTTATCATTCTGATTGAGCTTGAGAGACCTTAAAAGAAAATTTAAATCTATGGCCAGGGTCAGAGAAGGTATTATTAATTGGCCAGGTCCATCTAGCAGTATCATGAGTAGGCAGAACAGGACTGAATTATCCTTCTTCTAAAATAAACTTCCTAAGGGTCATCCAGAGCCTTGGAGTGGAGAAATACATTAAGATAATTTAGAAGTATTAGACATAGATAATTGGAAACAAACCTAACAATTGGACTGATCTTTTAAAATTAGCATAAGATTGTGTCCATGATAGAATACATTTGATTTATATGCAAAAGTCTAAGAAGTGAAGAAAATGTTATAAATATTCATATGACTCAGGTCCAGCATCTTTGGCATGCTGTCTACTTCTGATGTCATCTTCTTCTTGTCCTGGTGTGAGTGTAGCTCCTCCTCTATTTGAGTGTCATTGTAAAGTGAGTTTGAAATCAGCAGTCCTCTCAGTGTAGTAGCCTTTGAAATTGGAAATTAATCCAAGAATCAATTTCCCTTCAATTTCCCTGAGCTTGAGCTAGTTAAGAGTACTTGATAAAAATGTCCTTCCAAGCCCTTTAAATTATGTCTTTTCTAGTATATAATACACAATTTCCTTGTTTCAGATCATGGCGCATCTGATCTTCATTCAAAGATAACTGAGCTAAGCTTCAGAAAAAAAAAAACTTAGAGTGTCCTTTAACAATTCAGTTAAATTTTACATTTATGTAGCATGACAGCAAAGAACTATCCAGGAAGTGAGTGTTAGTAGATACAGCCTTTCATTACCAAACACATTTAACATTCATTGAAACATCTTTTTCTCCCTAAAATTACCCTCAATTTTACCAAATATAACCAAACTAAACTAGTTTGTTTGAAAAATAAGTCTGGTTTCAATAAATTTGGCTTGATGACTTATATAAACATAATTGATCCTAGACTTTGCTTGTTTTGCTGAAACTTTTATAAAGAATCTCAAACCGAACTTTTAAAAAACATTTCAGGGTTAGGAAACTCACACCAAAAGCACATCACAGATTTCGCCTAGCAGATCTAGGTGAATTTCTCCCTTCTCAAGTTCTCCAAAATTCCTTGAAATTTCTGTACCTATTATTGAGACAGCCTTCCTGGCTTATCTGATAAAGCTACTGGAAACCTAAGAGTTTCCAATTTCTGGAGCGCTCTAATAGAAAAGGTGAGTGTTTTAATTTTGCTTACAAAAGTATAATTTCATTAAATTACTCTAAATCATAACTAGAGGGGAAGGGATTCCTTACACTTTGAAAAGACAGATTCAAATCAGTAATTTTTCAGCTAGAAACCTTAAAAGTTATAAGCATAGTCACCCATTAATTGAGTCCTTTTGTTAATCTTTTAAGAAGCAATCAGGCTTCCCAACAAAATCTTTTAACTTCTTTCCCAGTACAGAATTATGGTCCGAAAGTCAGAAACCCAAAAGTCTTTTCTATAAATCTTCTTGAAGAGGAAACATTTTTGCAAAAGCAGCAAAATAAAACCATAACTGTCTATAATGACAAAAGACTTAAGAAGGAATGTTTAAAATCTTATTACAATGCATTAACAAAGAAATTTGGTTACTGCTATAACAACACTTTAAGATAGTATCTAGAATTCTGGCTGATAACATTTTCCCAAGACATATCAGAATTTTAGGAACTCCATATAATTTCTAGGATATCTATATTAGTAATATTTACCACACAACATAACCTGAGGAGATTTATTACTCATCTGACAATCTGTCCCATGTAATCCAACATATACAATGGACCTAATAAGCTGAATACCTCTCCTTGGGATGTTTCAGGGGTCCTTGAAGCATCCCAAAGTTAGCTAGAGGTCAAAATTGCTTCATTAGAATTTTATTTAGGAAGCTTTCTCCATAAATATCAAAAGGGCTTAAAATAATCAAATAGGATTATAGGTCACTAAGAAATAATAGTTATTCACTTAGCCAAAGTAACAATAAAAGATTTTAAAGGCAAATACAAAAAAGATCATTTATGAGGTAAAGAAAGTTAACAATCTTTTATCAAATGCAGTTCAATATCTGACGAAAGCTTATCCTCTTAACCAACAGAAAAGCCAAATTCAAGTTTTACAGAAACTTAAATTTGTTTACTTAATTAAATTGATTTTAAACTGAGTCAGTCTTGACCATGCACAAAACCCTTTTCTCATGGTCCACTTTCCACAAACCTTGTTACACTTTCTGTATTCATAATTTTATTTTCCCATTCATAATAACACCTGTAAGTCAGACCTAATTCCTTTTCCCTTCAGTTCAGTTCAGTTACTCAGTTGTGTCCAACTCTTTGCAACCCCATGAACTGCAGCACGCCAGGCCTCCCTGTCCATCACCAACTCCTGGAGTTCTCCCAAACTCATGTGCATCGAGTCGGTGATGCCATCCAGCCATTTCATCCTCTGTCGTCCCCTTCTCCTCCTGCCCCCAATCCCTCTCAGCATCAGGGTGTTTTCCAATGAGTTAACTCTTCGCATGAGGTGGCCAGAATATTGGAGTTTCACCTTTAGCATCAGTCCTTCAAAAGAACACCCAGGACTGATCTCCTTTAGAATGGACTGATTGGATCTCCTTGCCGTCCAAGGGACTCTCAAGAGTCTTCTCCAACACCACAGTTCAAAAGCATCAATTTTTGGCGCTCAGCTTTCTTCACAGTCCAACTCCCACATCCATACCACTGGAAAAACCATAGCCTTGACTAGATGGAAATGGCAAACCACTCCAGTATTCTTGCCTGGAGAATCCCATGGACAGATGAGCCTGGAGGGCTACAGTCCACGGGGTCGCAAAGAGTCGGACACGACTAAGCGATTTCACTTTCACTTTCACTTTCTGACTAGATGGAACTTTGTTGGCAAAGAAATGTCTCTGCTTTTGAATATACTATCTGCTGCTGCTGCTGCTGCTGCTGCTAAGTCGCTTCAGTCGTGTCTGACTCTGTGCGACCCCATAGACAGGAGCCCAACAGGCTCCCCTGTCCCTGGGATTCTCCAGGCAAGAACACTGGAGTGGGTTGCCATTTCCTTCTCCATTGTGTGAAAGCGAAAAGTGAAAGTGAAGTCGCTCAGTCGCATCCGACTTCTAGCGACCCCATGGACTGCAGCCTACCAGGCTCCTCCATCCATGGGATTTTCTAGGCAAGAGTACTGG
>SJYT01064702.1:0-18858 GCA_006410635.1 Cephalophus harveyi
GAAGAGGCCCAATTCTTCTCCACAACAATGCTTGACTACACAGCACACAGCCAACACTTCAAAAGTTGAAGGAATTGGGCTACAAAGTTTTTCCTCATCTCCCATAATCACCTGACCTCTCTCGCCAACCAATTACCACTTCTTCAAACATCATGACAATTTTTTGCAAGGAAACAACTATCACAACCAGCAGGTGGCAGAAAATGCTTTCCAAGAGTTTGTTGGATCCCAAAGCATAGATTTTTATGCTACAGGAATAAACAGACTTATTTCTCATTGGCAAAAATGTGTTGATAGTAATGGCTCCTGTTTTGATTAATAAAGACATGCTTGAGCCTAGTTATAATGCTTTAAAAAAATTTACAGTCCAAAACCACAATTACTTTTGCACTAACCTAATACTTACAAAGCAGCTGTTCTGATGTAGTATAAGCATCAAGTGATTATGTAACTGGGGCTTCCTATCTGAGCTTGATGTTGTCAGATCCACCATCTCATAAGGTTAGATTCATGCAGTAAAAATCCAACATACAACTGGAAACCAAACATTTGGATCTGACCAGATCATGTCCAGAGGACATAAATTATGTTAACTAATGGCACAGACACTTAATCTACCTCTGTTACATCTGTGTTGCACTCTTAAACTATACTTATGGCCTCATAAGGATCCCCAAATGACCAGATGCTGGGGAAAGAAAAATTTCAAGACTCTATTATATAGTTAGCTCTATATGTTGTTGTGAGTCATAAGTGAAAAAATGCTACAAAAGATCCTAACTTAGGTGTCACCCCAAAGGGCAATAGTGAGAGGAAGTTCTCTCAGGGGGTAGAGCCATTAATACATATAGCACATTAGGTTGTCTCCTTTGCATAGAAGGAGAAATTGAGCATAGACAAACTATTGGGAGAAGGCAATGGCACCCCACTCCAGTACTCTTGCCTGGGAAATCCCAAGGATGGAGGAGCCTGGTGGGCTGCAGTCCATGGGGTCGCAAAGAGTTGGAAACAACTGAGCGACTTCACTTTCACTTCTCACTTTCATGCATTGGAGAAGGAAATGGCAACCCACTCCAGCATTCTTGCCTGGAGAATCCCAGGGATGGCAGAGCCTGGTAGGCTGCCATCTATGAGGTCAAACAGAGTCGGACACAACTGAAGCGACTTAGCAGCAGCAGCAGTATTCCATTTATAGACATGCAAAACAAAAACAGACTCACAGATATAGAAAACAAACTAGTGATTATGCAAAAGGGAGAGGGGAATATTTGTGGTATGGGATTTACTATGTATAATATAGATGAGCAACAAGGATGTATAGTATAACACTGAGAATTATAGCCATTGTCTTATAATAACTTTTAATGGAATATAACCTATAAAAATACTGAATCATTATGATGTACACCTGAACCTGAAACTAATATAATGTTGTAAATCAACTAGAGGTCAATAAAAAAGGAAATGCAAATATTTAATAGGAAAAGGGTAAAGTATATAAATAATTATAAACTATTAATTTTTAAAAGAATGTTGTACAATAAGGGCTGGCTCATAATGGAAAAGGCAAAAAGATATGACACTGAAAGACAAACTCGCCAGGTCGGTAGGTTAGCCCAATATGCTACTGGAGAAGAGTAAAGAAATGACTCCAGAAAGAATGAAGAGATGGAACCATAGCAAAAACAACACCCAGTTGTGGATGTGACTGGTGATGATGTAAAGTCTGATGCTGTAAAGAACAATATTGCATAGGAACCTGGAATGCTAGGTCTATGAATCAAGGCAAATTGGAAGTGGTCAAACAGGAGATGGCATGAGTGAACATCGACATTTTAGGAATCAGTGAACTGAAATGGACTGGAATGGGTGAATTTAATTCAGATGATCATTATATCTACTTCTGCAGGCAAGAATTCCTTAGAAGAAATGGAGTAGCCCTTATAGTCAACAAAAGAGTTCAAAATGTAGTACTTGGAATCTCAAAAACAACAGAATGATCTCTGTTTATTTCCAAGGCAAACCATTCAATATCACAGTAATCTAAGTCTATGCCCAACCACTAATCTGAAGAAGCTGAAGTTGAAGACCTACAAGACCTTCTAGAACTAAAACCCAATATAGACGTCCTTTTCATCATAGGGGACTGGAATGCAAAAGTAGGAAGTCAAGAGACCTGGAATAACAGGCAAGTTTGGCCTTGGGCAAAAGCTAATAGAGTTTTGCCAAGAGAACACACTGGTCATATCAAGCACCCTCTTCCAACAACACAAGAGAAGACTCTACACATGGACATCACCAGATAGTCAATACTGAAATCAGATTGATTATATTCTTTGTAGCCTAAGATGGAGAAGTTCTATAAGGTCAGCAAAAACAAAACCAGGAGCTGACTATGGCTCAGATCATGAACTACTTATTGCCAAATTCAGACTTTAATTGAAGAAAGTAGGGAGAACCTCTAGACCATTCAAAGAAAAGAAAGTGAACGTGTAGCCACTCAGTCGTGTCCAACTCTTTTTGACCCCATGGACTGTAGCCCACCAGGATCATCTGTCCAGAATTCTCTAGGCAAGAATACTAGAGGGGATTGCTATTTCCTTCTTCAGTGGATCTTCCCAACCCAGAGATCAAACCTGGGTCTCCTGCATTGTAGGCAAATTCTTTACCATCTAAGCCACAAGGGAAGCCCCAGACCATTTAGGTATGACCTAAATCAAATCCCTTATGATTATACAGTGGAAGTGACAAATAGATTCAATGGATTAGATCTGATAGACAGAGTGGCTGAAGAAGTATGGATGGAGGTTCGTGACATTGTACAGGAGGAGTGATCAAAGTCATCCCCAAAAAAGAGAAATGCAAAAAGGCAAAATGGTTGTCTGAGGAGACGTTATGAATAGCTGAGAAAAGAAGAGAAGCTAAAGGCAAAAGAGAAAAGGAAAGATATACCCATCTGAGTTCAGTGTTGCAAAGAATAGCAAGGAGAAATAGGAAAGCCTTCCTAAGTGATCAACACAAAGAAATAGAGGAAAGCAGAATGGAAAAGACTAGAGATCTCTTCAAGAAAACCAGATATACCAAGGGAACATTTCATACAAAAAGGAAAGATATACCCATCTGAGTTCAGTGTTGCAAAGAATAGCAAGGAGAAATAGGAAAGCCTTCCTAAGTGATCAACACAAAGAAATAGAGGAAAACAGAATGGAAAAGACTAGAGATCTTTTCAAGAAAACCAGATATACCAAGGGAACATTTCATACAAAGATGGGCACAATAAAGGACAGAAACCGTACGGGCCTAACAGAAGCAGAAGATATTAAGATGAAGTGGCAAGAATACATAAAAGAACTATACAAAAAAAGATCTTAAAGACCAAGATTACCAGTGGTGTGATCACTCACTGTTGTGGTCCTTTAATGGACCGGAACCTGGTGGTCCGGAGTCAACCAATAAGAAAGTAAAGGAGAGAGAAAGAGGCTGATATTCCTTGGTTTACCCAGAAAGCCAATAAAGCCCCTGCGTGGGGCTTACTCTGTTCATGAAGGCTTCAGGCGCCCTCTCAATGGGGTGAAGGTGCAGAGCGCCTTCTAGAGAGGGTCTTAGAAGCCCGGGCAGGAAAGAGAACTCAGAGAGCCTCTGCGCTTCAGAGGATCAGCCTGAAAAAGAGAGAGAGAAAGAAAAATCAAAACACGGGGACCAAAGCTCTGATGGAGCAAAGGTGTTTTAATCAACATGGTGTGGGCATATATACTGTAGCTATTTTCAACAAAGATAAAGATTAAAATTCCAGACTTAGAAAACATAGGTGATCCATATTAAAGAGAGAGAGCGAGTTGTAAATAATCACTTTTACCATATGGTTCACAAGAAGGAAGAGGGTACTTATCACCCTATAGAAAAACTAATGAAGGAAATGCCTGGATCCCTCAGCTCTGGGAGAGGCTTGCCTCTCCTCTTAATTCCTGAATATTCAGGAATTAATAAAGAACAGAGGATTCCTGACAGATCCAAAACAGCACACAGGAAGCCTCCTGTTAAATGCTTCCTGACAACTCACCTAGAGCCAGATATCCTGGTATGCAAAGTCAAGTGGGCCTTAGGAAGCATCTCTACAAACAAAGCTAGTGGAGGTGATGGAATTCCAGCTGTGTTATTTCAAATCCCAAAAGATGATGCTACAAAAGTGCTGCACTCAACACACCAGCAAATTCGGGAAACTCAGCAGTGGCCACAGGACTGGAAAATGTCAGTTTTCATTCCAGTCCTAAAGAAAGGCAATGCTGAAGAATGTTCAAGTGAAAGTGAAAGTGAAGTTGCTCAGTTGTGTCCAACTCTTTGTGATCCCCTGGACTGTAGCCTACCAGGCTTCTCCATCCATGGGATTCTCCAGGCAAGAATACTGGAGTGGGTTACCATTTCCTTCTCCAGGTGATCTTCCTGACCCAGAGATCGAACCCAGGTCTCCTGCATTGTAGGCAGACATTGATAACAAAAAATGAGCTAATTACTGATGTTTTATAAATAAATAAATAACTGATATAATTGCTTCACAGTAGCCTACCTTATACACTAAGTGAATCATTTAAAAATGTTTATAGCTTATGTTATATAGTCATATTCATAATACAGTATTGAGAATATTATGTATTTTTTAAAAACTACTTACCTGTGGCGATAGACTGAAACATAGTTTCTCTAACTGTGAAAGAAAGAAAGAAGTATACTGTATAATAATGTAATTCTTTGAAAGCAAAGTTATAAGCAATAAAAAACTAAAGTATTAATTTTACATTAAGTATCACTCATGCCTACATGAGGATACACTATCCTCTTCCACACGCCTTACACATGGTGCTTTATACATATATTTTTATATATTTATGGAAAATCTGTGTATCAGTGGACTTCACAGCTCATGCCCATGTTGTTCAAGAGTCAGCTGTAATTCTGCCCCAAGGAATGCATTCTAACCTTAAATTTGTGTGTTAATTTTATGTTGTAACTTTGTATGAAATAGTTTTTTAATGTGGAGCTCTCTAGCAGGTTTAAACTAAGCACATTCATCAAAAAACCAATGAACAATAGAAATACTATTATCCCATATACACCATCTGTGGTCTCAGTATTTGACCTTAAGACTATTTAAAAGAATGGATTAAAAGTTCATGTAGTCTTGTGCTTTCCTGATTAAACAATCCCAAACTTATTTTTCATGGTCTATGCTTCATGACTAGTATTTTCAATCTAGTTTTTAATATGTGTGAACCATCTATGTGCCAGTATTATGCTACCCTTACGGGAAATAGAGTTCACATAGTTTCACTCTGGACACAATGACCAATTAAACTTGAGGGACTCTGGAATCCCTAAGGCTAAAAGAGCACAGAGCATTGTATGAACGGTAAGCCTTCAGTTACAGCTAAACCTTCTCTCCATGACTCTGTCAGTGTTGCTGGTATTTATAAAATCAGCTTCTCGTTGTATTAGGAACTTGCTGAGAAGAGCCAGGGTCAGTCAAAAACACCTGGATGACTGAAGACACTATCTCTAATATATTTTTACCTCATCGTATGAACTTTTCTCATTTGTTTTTGATTCAGTCCAGTTATGTGCTAATTTCATTCTCAATCTGTGGGCAAAATGTAGCTGAATAAGAATTTCACAAGAGGTTAAAATATTTATAAAATCAGCTTCTCATTGTATTAGGAACTTGCTGAGAAGAGCCAGGGTCAGTCAAAAACACCTGGGTGACTAAGACACTATCTCTAATATACTTTTACCTCATCATATGAACTTTTGTCATATGTTTTTGATTCAGTCCAGTTATGTGCTAATTTCATTCTCAATCTGTGGGCAAAATGTAGCTGAATAAGAATTTCACAAGAGGTGAAATGTCAAAAAGTCACTGCATTTTTCATCTTGTTTTTGGACCAAACTTCCTTCAAAACATGGCACAAAGAATGGTGTAGACATCTTTTCAACACTAGTAAAGAGAAAAGGTGAGTGATGTCTACTAAACAGAATTATGTTATTATCATTGAGTGGGAAAGATCTCTCAAGATCATTTCATATACTTCCCTGCCTCTAGGTTGCTTCACATTCAATAAGCAGAGTTCAATTTGCTTCCTGGGAATCTTGAAATAAAGGTCAAATATTTTCAGTGGCTCCAAAAATACTTATCATTTCACTCCTTTGCCCATTATATTGTCATACCAAAAAAAAAAAAAAAGGAGTATTTAGGATTCTTTTAATTAGTAGAGGATATAGAAATAAGAGAAGAGTTATGATAACAGTGGGATAAAATGTCCTTTACAAAGGGTAATTTCATTTTTCTGATAATGTAAAAAATGAACTAATGAATGAGCATCATGACATCAATGACATCAGAAACATACAAAATGTGGGAAGGAATATTGAATAAAAGATGTGAAAAAAGAAATAAAAGAAATAGAAAAAAACCCTATTGAGTAAATAAGGTTTTTTTAATCTGTTGAGTAAAGTGTTTTTATCTCTCATGCCCTCAGGCAACTCAGTGTCTCCTAGTAACCATTGACTTGACTATCATTTACTGGGAAACAATGTTCTCAGTATTATGCTAGACACACAGAAAAAATGACATGCACATATAATCATTTCATACTATAATATCATAAAATTATAATGTTTCAGCTCCACCAATAGTAAGTTGTCTGTTTTTTCATATACACAGGAAGTGGAGATAATGATACATTATTACTATTAATACTTACTGATAATGATTAATGCTGTTGATGCTGTTAGTGATAATTAGTTCACATTCACAGCTCTATGTTACAGTTCAGTTCAGTTCAGTCGCTCAGTCGTGTCTGACTCTTTGCGACTCCATGAATTGCAGCACGCCAGGCCTCCCTGTTCATTACCATCTCTCTGAGTTCACTCAGACTCACGTCCATCGAGTCCGTGATGCCATCCAGCCATCTCATCCTTGGTCGTCCCCTTCTCCTCCTGTCCCCAATCCCTCCCAGCACCAGAGCTGTCCTAAATTCAGATGTGTAGGCCTTGTTGCATTAAACCTATACAATAACTCTCTTATTATCAATACAGAATCTGTGAATTTTGAACACAAGGATATTCATCAATTTGCCCAGAACCATACTCAGAACCTTTACTCAGAGAGTAAAGAATCTGCCTGCAACGCTGGAGACCTGGGTTTAATCCCTGGGTTGGGAAGATCCCCTGGAGAAGGGAATAGCTACCCACTCCAGTATTCTTGCCTGGAGAATCTCATGAATAGAGCAGCCTGGAAGGCTACAGTTCACTGGGTCCCAAAGAGTTGGATTTGACTGTGCGACTAACACTTTCACTTACACAGATCAGATATAAAATGCTGGGAGATTCTAGCTACAGAGGCAATGTTCTGAAAAGCTAACTTTTAAGGCGATTTTTTAAAAACATTATTTAGTGAGTAGACAGGAGCAGGAAATGGCAACCCACTCCAGTACTCTTGCCTGGAAAATCCCATGGATGGTGGAGCCTGGTAGGCTGCAGTCCATGGGGTCGCGAAGAGTCAGGCACGACTGAGCGACTTCACTTCCACTTTTCACTTTCATGCATTGAGGAAGGAAATGGCAACGCATTCCAGAGTTCTTGCCTGGAGAATCCCAGGGATGGGGGAGCCTCGTGGGCTGCCGTTTATGAGGTAGCACAGAGTCAGACACGACTGAAGCGACTTAGCAGCAGCAGCAGCAGAAGTGAACAGACAAAGTAGCATTTCCCTGTTTTGATTTGATTCTTTATTGATGAAAAATTGCACATCTTTTCTATTTTCACCTTTGCTTCATATTTGTTCTTGTCCAACCTGTCTATTTATATCCACTGCTCTTTTTTTACTGGAGTTGTGGCCTTTTCTCATAATTATTATGTACTAATTACTTATATTTTAATATATTAACCATTTTTGCCATAAACTGCACATTTTTCATTTTGACTATCCTTTATCAATGTATGAACTTTTTCATGTGAAAATTTAAATCTTGTCCAACCTGTCTATTTATATCCACTGCTCTTTTTTTACTGGAGTTGTGGCCTTTTCTCATAATTATTATGTACTAATTACTTATATTTTAATATATTAACCATTTTTGCCATAAACTGCACATTTTTCATTTTGACTATCCTTTATCAATGTATGAACTTTTTCATGTGAAAATTTAAATGTAAACACAACTAAGTCAAGTCTTACACCCTTTTCTATTTTTCAACTGAGAGTATATTATTGGTATTTACTAAATAACGTACATCTGTAGCTAAAAAGCCAAAATTAAAACTTCATGTAATGGAAAGAATTATAGATCTTAGCAACATCTCTATTCATTCTAATGTAGGCATCCCATGCTAAAGTTATAGCTTATATATCAGTGTTACTAACTTGGGGAAAAAAGTATTCCACTCTGGTATAAAATATGTCAATTCTTATTATTATATCTTCTTTTTTAAGTCAATCTAGCAGCACTATCTATTTTTATGCTTGTAAATTCAAATGGGGTAGGTCTAAGCAATGACAATTTAAACATGCAAAGTAGATTAAAGGAATTTAGATGCCCTTGGGTCATATAACTAAATAACTGATAACTTTCACAGATTGAAGAAAATCAACTTTATTTGATTTTTGGCTCCTTAATTCTGTTGTTTACAACTCTTGTGTCTTCCTTTGCTGCTTTCTCTATATTTAGGTGGAATTAAGGTATATATAAAAATGAATGGCCTTTAAATTCTGCTTTTGAGTCTTGGCCTTAAGATCACAGAATGTGCAAATTATTTATTCTCATTGAGTCACAGTAGTAATAAAATGTAGATTATATCCATTTATTAGGGTTTTGGTGAAAATTAGAAAGAATTATTTCAGGCACTAAGCAATGCCTGCCACATGGTAGTAAGTCAACAATTAGCTTATGCATTTTGCAGTTTTCATCAAAGTATTTGGAGATGCTGGGAGACGTCAACTGTGATCATAATTATAAATCACAAGTTAGTTATAATTTTTTACCATGAATCAAAGCATCTAATACTCATGATAGCTCTTTGTGGAAATGGATGTTCATACGTGTCATTTTAGAGAGACAGCTCAAAAATATCCCAAGAATATACTACTAAAACAAGCATAATTTCTTTAGATCAAGTTCAGATTTAGATGATGCTCTTATAACCTCTATATTACTCAGCATTTTGAGCATGGATTAAAAACTACTGGATTAAAACAGCATTTATTCTTAAAATACTTATTAAGGTAAATTAGCAGTATAAGAAAAGGGATAAGAATTGAAATGTATGGAGCACATATAACTGTCCATGTTTCATGCATACAGGTTCATATTCTTGGCATTTAAATGTGATGATTTGCTTCATAAGGTCAAACATAAATACTAAAACAGAAGACCTATTTTGAAACTATACAATACCCATATTATATTTCACAGGGTTCTATTTAATTGACTATATATTTGGTGTTGAATCACTCACTATGATTATCCTAAATTCAGTTCTGTTACAAGAAGAGTAGTCAATATTATCTACTGACCACTTTCCTATTTTATACTTTTTAGGAATGAAAAATAAATGCATCATCATGAATTGGGCAAATGAGAGTTCCCCAAAAGAATTCATACTACTTGGCTTTTCAGACAAGCCCTGGCTACAAAAACCTCTTTTTATGTTACTATTAATATCATACACAACCACCATCTTTGGCAATGTGTCCATCATGATGGTGTGCATTCTGGATCCCAAGCTTCACACTCCCATGTATTTCTTTCTTACTAATCTGTCCATCTTAGATCTCTGTTACACCACAAGCACAGTCCCTCATATGCTGACGAATATTTCTCACAACAAGAAAACCATCAGCTATGCTGGCTGTGTGGCCCAGCTCATCACTTTCCTGGCCCTGGGTGCTACTGAGTGTCTCCTCCTTGCTGTTATGTCCTTTGACAGGTACGTGGCGATTTGCAGACCCCTCCACTATGTTGTCATCATGAACCCTTGGTTCTGCTTGAGGATGATAGCCTTCTCCTGGTTCACTGGCTTCAGCAACTCCGTGCTGCAGTCCTCCTTGACCCTTAACATGCCACGGTGTGGTCACCAAGAAGTGGATCACTTTTTCTGTGAGGTTCCTGCCCTTCTCAAATTGTCCTGTGCTGACACAAAGCCTATTATTGCTGAGCTTTTCTTCTTCAGTGTGTTAATTCTGCTAATTCCAGTGACATTGATCCTCATCTCCTATGGCTTCATAGCTCAAGCAGTATTGAGAATCCAATCGGCAGAAGGACGACGAAAAGCTTTTGGGACGTGTGGGTCTCACATGGTTGTAGTCTCTCTCTTTTTTGGAACAGGCATATACATGTATCTACAACCACCTTCTTCCACCTCTAAGGACTGGGGGAAAATCGTTTCTCTCTTCTATGGGATATTCACACCCATGTTGAACCCCCTCATCTATAGCCTTAGAAATAAAGATATGAAGGAGGCTTTTAAGAGGCTGATGCTGTTAACATTTTACTATAAAAAGTAAGAAGTGTTCCATCATGATGAGAATCTTCTGAGTCTTTTTTTCTCTTGAAAATAGTAATAATGTTTGGACTAATTTTTCTATTTTTCAGGCTCTTACAAGTTTACGGAATTAGGTCAACAGTTAGAAAATCTTCCTAGCTTCAGGAAGCAATGCTGAGACCATAAGCTATATTTTTCTAAATTTAAAGCTCCTTTGCCTTCTATAAGGTTCCTCAATGAACTTTGTTTCTTGAGGCCAAGCCATGCTAATTCTCTCCTGTCAATGCCTGACTATTCAAAACACTTGGATGGTTTCAGTTCAGTTCACTTCAGTTGCTCAGTCGTGTCCGACTCTTTGCGACCCCATGAATCGCAGCACACCAGGCCTCCCTGTCCATCACCAACTCCCGGAGTTCACTCAGACTCACATCCATCGAGTCCGTGATGCAATCCAGCCATCTCATCCTCGGTCGTCCCCTTCTCCTCCTGCCCCCAATCCCTCCCAGCATCAGAGTCTTTTCCAATGAGTCAACTCTTCTCATGAGGTGGCCAAAGTACTGGAGTTTCAGNCACGCAGCAAACGCACCAGAAATACACATGGTGAAAACAGGATGCAACTTTAAGTGCTCAGGCTCTAGAGTCAGAATGACCCTATTGAAGGCCAGACTGCACAGCGTGGCCTGGGTGCTTGAACTCAGGCAAATTATTCAGTCTCTCTAGGGTTTAGTTTTTGTGTCCAACTAAAATAAGAATAAAAATATCTTCAAGCTGTAAAAATTCAATAACATGTAAATATATCACTTATATTGCATGGCATATATTAAGCATTCAACCTATCTTCTTGATGATAAAAATCCTTCAATATTTGATTTAGATAAAAACAAGCACTCTTAAAACTTGACTTACCACACACATATATATATATGCACACACAAATAAATATATACACACATATACAAATCAAATCACACTGCACACACTTTAACACTGTTATATGTAAATTGCATCTCAATATAGCTGTTTGTTGTGGGGGAGGGGGGAGCTTGACTTACTGTAATCTTACACTGACAAGCATGGTTTTTGTTTTGTTTTCTAATGTGGCCATGCCACTCCACATCTGGGATCTTAGTTCCCTGACCAGGGATCAAACCTAAGCCCTCTGCACTGGAAGCGTGGAATCTTAACCACTGGATAGCCAAGGCAGCCCTTTTTGTTTTGCTTGTAGTAAGAATAAGTCCTCTCAGAAGACGAGTGCATGAAATACTATCATCTAATGTGGCTATCAGCACCAGCAAACAACATTTAGCTTCAACTAAAAGCAAAAGCTGGATACATATGTGTGTTCATGTTACGCAAATTTATCAAACTGTACACTTACGGCCTGTGTATCCTTGTGTTTATGCTATACTCCAATAAAAAGTTTAAAGAGCAGAGGTTCATATGCCAGGAGAAACAAAACTTGAAAAGGTCTTTAACTCAGTATTCTCTAGTTCCCTCAGCTCTGAGGACTGTTCTCCCAGAGAGGTGAAAGGAGCGCAGCTAGGGGGAGGAGACTGAGACCAGGCCAAACACTAGAATAACCTTCCTTCATCCCCTCCTATGAAACGCAACAAAATGCAAGAAAATCTTTAGCCACAGCACATCTTGGTGGATACACATACACAAAATTAGGGTGACTGGGGAACAAAATGAGTCAAAATCATAATCCTTTATACAAGCTCCCATGGTGTATATTTTTAATTTTTCTGGAGGACTTCCCTGGTGACGCAGTGGATAAGAATTCTCCTGCCAATACAGGGGACGTGGGTTTGACCCCTGGTCCAGGAAGATCCCACGTGCCATGGAGCAACTAAGCCCATGGGCCACAACTAGTGAGCCTGTGTTCTGGAGCCCATGAAAGCGACTACCCCAGCCCGCGTGCCTTACAGCCTGTGCTTGGTAACAAGAGAAGCCACCGCAATGAGAAGCCCTCGCACTGCAACTAGAGAAAGCCTGCGTGCAGCCCAGCACAGCCAAAAATAAAATAAAAAATACTATTTTAGGGGACAGACTAATATATGAACATATCTGTATTCCAAGAGGATGAAACGTCACCATTCCCCTTTCTATATAGTTCCCCATCACCAATAACTTCCACTGCTACCAATTTCCAAAGGGCATTTTAAATGTTTTCAGGAACTGATGCACATAAAACAAGCCAGGATTGTGCAACTGGTCTCTGGGACTCAGCAATAAGTCCTTGGAAAAGGATTCTTCACAGCCAGATTCTCAGCATACTTTCAAAATCTGTCATTAAAACAGCTTCATTACCTGCAAGTGAAACACTTCTGTTGACTGACTCAAGCTCTCTTTATAAGAACTGAACCCTTCTAGTCTCATTTTAAAAGAAAAGGAGAAGCTGTTTCAGCAACCAGGCAGCAAGTCTTGGGGAGCTCCAGTGCACTACACTCTGGTCTAATTTATAGTTTTCCTGACTGAAAGTGTAGTACATAAATCTATAGTTTTTAAATTTTTTAATACTTAAATGTACTGGGGGAAAAGCAAAAATCCTACCACAAGTGTAATCCTATAAAAGGCTATCTACTTAATATTCTTCCAGATTCTTTCTTTCCTTCAAGGTTCATTTTTATCTCTTATAAAGGTTAAGACTCTGGACTTTCTCAAGTCAAAGACTCAACTCCAATGCAGGTGCTGTCACTTTACAGCTGTGTTTCTGGGCAACTTAGCCCTTAATTCTTCCAGAGATGCCTCTCTACAAAGATGCTCTTTAGTCATAAAAGGATAAAATCAGTTGCCACGGTGCGTTGTGAGGATCAAAAGAGAAAATGCACACTGCCTACAGGACCTGTAAAGCTAAGAGACAATAAGCAGTACTTTATATAGTTAGATGAGCTTCCCTGGCGGCTCAGACAGTAAAGAATCTGCCTGCAATGTGGGAGACCCGGGTTCCATTCCTGAGTTGACAAGATCCCCTGGAGGAGGAAATGGCTTACCACTTCAGTATTCTTGCCTGGAAAATCCCATGGACAGAGGAGCCTGGAGGGCTACAGTCCATGGGGTCTCAAAGAGTTGGACATGACTGAGCGACTAACATTTTCATATAGTTAGACAAATATCCATCTTGAAATTAGCCTACTGGTCACATATGTATGCATATATTTTACCAGGTTTTGGTATACTGTGTTATACTGGTTCTGTAAAAATGAATTAGGGAACTTCTCTCTCTGACTTGAAACTGTTTAAATGATTCACTAAAGTTTAAGATAATTCACCCACCAAAAACTCTTTGGGGCTACCAGTTTTATGCATATGGAGATTGTTCCCTGGCAATTTCTTCAGGTTGTTGTTACTAGTACATTTTCTTTTTAAACAAATTAGCAAATATTGATTACTACTGCACATTGTAAAAAGTTAAAAATATTTCAATGCACTAGCTCAAGCTGTGTATAAAATTTCTACACAGTTCTGTATCATCTTTTTTTAAAAACTTTAAAATCATGTTTATTTAGCTTATTTTTTAAAGATATAAATTCTAACAATATATCAAGAGTATCTGATAAGGGCTTTTGATAACTTTCAGCTCTGCCAACACTCCCAAAATTCATCCCTGACAACAATATTGCTGGGCATAGGGGCAAGGGGGTGGGGACAGGGTGCCGGGGGCAGGAGTGAAGACAGAGGGGGCAGCCTGAGATAGCCACTGATGAGGGGCGACACCTCAGAGTGAGTCAAATTACAACTGGAACTCAGTCATAGAACTGTTTGTCCACCACAGGCATCATTCCTCACATTCAAATTACTCTTCCATTTTTCCCCCTAAAGCTTTTCTTTCCTCTGTTTCTAGTTCCCATATAAGCCCTTGTCCTAAACACTCACTTATTTTGCTTTCTTTTCTCCTCTCTTTTGTTCCACTGGTATAACATAAGAGATCAGCTTCATTAAACTATCTTCTAGAGAAGAAGAATGGAAATATGATCAAAGATAAGAATTTACCAAGTTTAAATTTTAGGGCTCTAAAAACCTAAGTGGTTTACTCACTGGTTGCCCAAAAACATTCTTTGTTTCTTTTCCAAGATGATGATGATTCTTCATACATTTCCTTTTTCCACAGGGGCACCCTGGATTTTAAAGCATCAATGGCATAGCTCACAGCTTCAAGGGATGCAGCCCTGTGGGCTGAGGACACAGCAATGATAACGCTTGCTTCTGTCACTGGAACCAAGCCAAGTCGATGAAACGCTGCTATGTGTTTGACTGGCCATTTCTGTCTAATGTCACTACAAATTTTTCTTATCCCATTTTCTGCCATTGGTAGATATGCTTCATACTCTAAGCTAATGACTTTTTTTCCTTTGAAATTATTCCTTGTAGTCCCTACAAATAGGGATATTGTGCCACAGAGTGGAGAAATCACCAGCTGTGAGACTTCATCTACTCAAAGTTTCTCAGGTGTGAATTTTATTGTATCTTTAGATTTCTCTTCAACTTCATTCATATCTTTTCCAGGTGGCTCAAAAGTACTACCCTCCACTAATGGGAGGGATAAAGGCAATTTCGTCTCCTGATTGAAGCAGGAGGAGCTGATCTCCAAGCTCGACATATTCTTGACAAACAGCAAATATCACCTGATTTCTGACATGAGCCAATCCTGGATGGCATGTTTCTATCCCATTCCACAGCTGCAATGCTTTTATTTCTTGCGGCACAGAAATGGTCTCTGAGCAAATTCCTGCTATTTCAGCGCTTTTTGCAAAATAAAACACTTCCGCCTGGCATCAGGGGACCATCCCGCCAGGGAAGTCTCCCCCAGTATCCTGGCCACGGAAGCCTGTATCATCTCTTAATAGAAATATAAACAAACAAATCAAGTTCTGTCAAAAATTTAATAAGGAAATAAGTGGATAATAAGGCAAACCATCCACATTCTAAAAGGATGCTATTAAATCAGAATAGAAATCCAGATAACCTTAGTAAATAAGCCAGGTTATTTTGAACACAACTCTGCCATACCTCTGTAACCCTGCTCTAGGAATCTATTACAGGATTCTAATATAGTTCTTCTGGTTATCCAATAATAAATTCAAGATGACAGTCTACTAGAGAAAATGCAAAAAGCACTATATCACAGGGTGATTTGTGAGAATCCAAGTGTATGTGGAGAAGACTTTGTAAGTTATATAGACTCCTACCAAAAGTTAGGCAGTGTTATTTTTACACTTTACAATACAGCAGGTAATGTTTTCCTGGCACAGAGATTAATATCCAAAGCAACATCAGGGCCCAAAATTTTAATACATGCTTCAAGATTTTTTTTTTTTTTTTGATGTGGGCCATTTTTAAAGTCTTTTATTGAACCTGTTACAATATTGCTTCTGTTTTATGTTTTGGCCACAGGTATGTGGGATCTAATGTTTTCCAGGTGGCACTAGTGGTAAGGAACCCACCTGCCAATGCAGGAGATCCAAGAGACGTGGGTGCGATCCCTGGGTTGGGAAGGAGGAGGGCAGGGCAATCCACTCCAGTATTCTTGCCTGGAGAATCCTATGAACAGAGGAGCCTGGCGAGCTACAGTCAGTAGAGTGAGATACAACTAAAGCAACTTAGCACGCACACAATTCCCCAACCAGGGATCGAACCTGTACCCCCTGCACTGGAAGGTCAAGTCTGAACTACTAGACTACCAGGGAAGTCCCAATACATGCTTCAATCAGTCCCCTCACTTCTCCAATGTCCTAGTTTTTTTAATAATTATGTACCTTCTATATTATGATGTAGATAAATATTACATTATAGCCAGTGGCTTTGTATAAGGGAAAAATGATTCAACTCCTGGTAATAATTACCATAGTCAAAGTCCTTCCTTAATCTGATTAAAAAGAAACTCATTACGATGCTGTGTAAAAAGTATCCTCTGGTTTCTATCTTTGAGAGCTCATCACTAAACGATAAACTAGAATAAAATAAAAATAAAATGATATTCTTAATATGGTGGCGGTAAGGGTTGTGATAATGATGATGAAAACAGTTACTATGTTAAGTACTTCATGTGGCTCATACCAGTTACCCCCACAACACTGTGCTGCTATTCTGCTGACATTTGTCAGCCAGAGGCAGAGCTGAAATGTGAACCCAGGCAATCTGACTCCAGAGTCCACAAGCTTAATCACTGATAGACTACAAGTACAGGATCCTACAGATAAATTACAGTCATAATGAAAGTTTCATCACGGCTAAAGTATGGGTTTTAAATATACACACACACACATACACACACACACACACATTTCCTAATGTACACCTGTCTCTTATACACATCTTGTGCGACCCCACAGACGGCAGCCCACCAGGCTCCGCCATCCTTGGGATTCTCCAGGCAAGAATACTGGAGTGGGTTGCCATTTCCTTCTCCAATGCATGAAAGTGAAAAGTGAAAGTGAAGTCGCTCAGTCGTACCAGACTCTTAGCGACCCCATGGACTGCAGCCTACCAGGCTCCTCCATCCATGGGATTTTCCAGTCTACTAGACTGTACCAAAGAGCAAAGTTTGGTTTTGTTCACCAAGACACTCACAAAACTTAATTTTGGAAACAAAAATTAAAATATCTGTTGTCAAAATTATGGATATTTTAGCTAATATCCAAATTTTCATTTATTCTTTTAAAACAATTTTCAGAGATATAAAACTCTCTGGGGTGAGGAAAATGGTCATATGAAATTCCATGGTGGGATATAAACTCAAATTCTCATAAGGCTAAAGAAATTGAATTTCTCTGTAAAAATGAAAATCTAGTGACTGTCACATATAGTTATTAGTAATCATTTCTTTTTTAAAAATTACATAAATGCATTACTCTATTTTAGTAAAAGCAAATAGTTTTATGGAAGAGAAATCATCTTTTAACATTGCTGGCATATTAGTTTATCCCTCTAGGAATAAAGGTTATAGTTTCTCTTCACGTGCATTGTATCTTACTAATATACCTAGGTTCTTATTTATTAAGTGAAAGATTCTTTATATTCTATAGCACTTTACAGTTTTCAAGATTTACACACATGATTCCATAAAAATCCCATAAAACCTTTTTTTTCCTACCCCTATATTGCCCTTTCCACTTTCCTCTCCACACTGATAACTGCTAGCCTGTCCTCTGTATTTTTGAGTCTGCTTCTTTTTTGTTATAATTACTAGTTTTTGTGTTTTTTAGGTCCCACACATAAGTGATATCATACAGCATTTGCCTTTCTCTATCTGAGCTATTTCACGTAGAATAATGCCCTCCAAGTCCATCCATACTGCTGGAGATGGAAAATTTTAATTCTTTTTGCTATATCTCCACAAGCAAGGGAAATGAAGGCAAAATTTTTAAGAGGGGACTACATCAAACAAAAAAATCCTTTCCACAACAAAGAAAACTATCAACAAAACAAAAAGACTGCCTACTGAATGAGAGAAAATATTTGCAAACGATATATCTGACAAGAAGTTAATTTTCAAAATATACAAAGAAAGCATAACTCAAAAAATCTGATTTAAAAAATGGGGCAGAGAACCTAGACATTTTCCAAAAAAATTCCATACAGATGACTTACATTCAAAAGATGCTCAAAACCACTAGCCATCAGATAGAGGCAAATCAAAACCACAATGAGAACTCTCACTCCTATCAGAATGGCTATTATCAGATGGACAACAAATAACAAATGTTGGCGAGGATGTGGAATAAAGGGAACCCTCATGCACTGTTGGTGGGCATTAGTTTAGCACAGTGGAAAACATATGGAGGTTCCTTAAAATATTAAAAACAGAAAATTAAAAAAAAAAAACATTCTAGAGCAAAACACTGTCTCAGAAAATAAATAGAACTACCATATGATTCAGAAATTCCACTCCTGGGTATTTATCCAAAGGAAAAAAAATCACTAATTCAAAAACATGGCAGATTTATGTTCAGTTCAGTTCAGTCGCTCAGTCGTGTCTGACTCTTTGCGACCCCATGAATTGCAGCATGCCAGGCCTCCCTGTCCATCACCATCTCCCGGAGTTCACCCAGACTCACGTCCACCAAGTCCGTGATGCCATCCAGCCATCTCATCCTCGGTCGTCCCCTTCTCCTCCTGCCCCCAATCCCTCCCAGCATCAGAGTCTTTTCCAATGAGTCAACTCTTCTCATGAGGTGGCCAAAGTACTGGAATTTCAGCTTTAGCATCATTCCTTCCAAGGAAATCCCAGGGTTGATCTCCTTCAGAATGGACTGGTTGGATCTCCTTGCAGTCCAAGGGACTCTCAAGAGTCTTCTCCAACACCACAGTTCAAAAGTATCAATTCTTCGG
>SJYT01064741.1:0-12664 GCA_006410635.1 Cephalophus harveyi
CTCCTGTGGAGATTCCAGAGGAACCCCAAGATCCATGTCAGCACTGGAGAGGAAACCTCAGGTTCTGGCTGCAGTTACACACGAGTACCTAGGACCCGACACTGAATGGACAGGAATCCCGAGGGTGCCCTCTCAACTCGCAGAGACTGGCCTTCCTGAGGCCAAGCGATACGGTACCTGAGGTCCCCGTCGTAACTCGAGAGGGACCTGCCCCAACTCGAGAAAAACCAGGAGGTTCTCCCCACCAGGCGAGATCATGCCGTTTTGTGCTGCGGCATCCCAAGAGAAAACCGGCCTTCCCTCCTCAGCCTCAAAGGATCCTTCACCTCCTTGCTACAACTCAAGAAGTTCCACGACATAACCATGTCCACTCGAGAGGAACACTGAGGGTCCCACCACAACTCAAGAGGAGCCCCCTTTCCCTCTCCTCTGCTCCCGTTGAGGGATCCTTTCCCTGCTTTGACAGGAAAGGATTCTGGCTTTCACGTCGCACAGCAAGAGGGTGTGCTCTCCATAGGAAAGTCGAGAGGAACTCCAGGGGTCATGCCACCATTCCTAAAGACCCCCAAATGTCTCAGTCCACTCCAGATGAACCTGATTTCCCTGCACTGCCTCGAAGGTCACCCAGAGCATCGAATCACACCACAGTATCATCTGCGACAGCCCTGTGGCACCTCGAGGGAAAGCCACAGATCCCTGTGTCAACTCGTCGGGAAGCCTGACACTGCTGCTACAGCTTGGGAGGAAAACGGACGTGTATGTCTCCATCTGAAAAGAGTACTCACTCTCCTGTGGATACTCCAGAGGAACCCCAAGATCCATGTCAGCACTGGAGAGGAAACCTCAGGTTCTGGCTGCAGTTCCAGACGAGTACATAGGACCCAACACTGACTGGACAGGAATCCTGAGGGGGCCCTCACAACTCGTATGGAGACTGGTCTTTCGTGAGGCCACGCCAGTGGGTCTCTGAAGTCCCCGTCATAACTCGAGAGGGACCTGCAGCAACTCGAGAAAACCCAGGAGGTTTTCCCCTACAGGCGTGATGAGGCCCTTTTCTGCTGTGGCATCACGAGAGCAATCACGCCTTCCCACTGGAACCTCGCAAGCGTCCTTCCCACCCTTGCTGCAACTCAAGAAGTTCCCTGATATACGAGTCCCCACAGGGAAGGAACACTAAGGGTCCCGGCACACCTTAGGAGGAGCCTCGTATCCCCATCGTGAGCTCGAGATGAGGGTCTTTTTCCCTGCTTCGTCGGGAAAGGATTCCCGCCTTTCACGTCACATCTCAAGACGTGGCGCTTTCAACAGGAAAGCTGAGATCTCCAGGGGTCGTGCCAACATACTAAAAGTCCCGCAGACGTCTCAGTTCACTCCAGATGAACCTGATTTCCCTGCACTACCTCGAGTGTCACCTGCGTATTGCCTCACACCACGTTGGCTCATGCCACAGGCCTGTGGCATCTTGAGGGAAAGACAGAGATCCTGAGGTCAAGTCGAGGGGAAGCACGACACTGCAGCTACAGATCAGGAGGAAAGCGGACGTGCATGCAGCCCCAGGAGACGAGGCCTGACTCCCCTTGAGAGTCTCCAGAGACACCCCAAGTTCCATGCCAACACTGGAGAGGAAACTTCAGGTTCCAGCTTCGGCTCCAGACAGGGACTTAGGACCCGGCACCAACTGGAGAGGAATCCTGAGGAGCCCCTCTCAACTCGCATTGAGACTGGCCTTTCTGAGGCCACACAAGAGGGTCCCTGAGGTCCCCGTCGAAACTCGAGAGGGACCTGCCGCAACTCGAGAAAAACCAGGAGGTTCTCCCCTCCAGGGGAGATGAGGCCGTTTTCTGCTGTGGCATCCCAAGAGAAAACCGGCCTTCCCTCCTGAACCTCAAGGGGTCCTTCACATCCTTGCTACAACTCAAGAAGTTCCCCGACATAATCATCTCCACTTGAGAGGAACACTGAGGGTCCCACCACAACTGAAGAGGAGCCCTCTTTCCCCCTCCTCCGCTCCCGATGAGGAATCCTTTCCCTGCTTCGACAGGAAAGGATTCTGGCGTTCCCGTCACACAGAAGAGGGCGTGCTCTCAACAGGAAAGTCGAGAGGAACTCCAGGGGTCGTGCCACCATTCCAAAAGAACCCAAATGTCTCAGTCCATTCCAGATGAACCTGATATACCTGCAGTGCCTCGAAGGTCACTCTGAGCATCGAATCACACCACGGTGGCATCTGCGACAGCCCTGTGGCACCTCGAGGGAAAGTTACAGATTCCTGTGTCAATTCGTCGTGAAGCCTGTCACTGCTGTTAGAGCTTGGGAAGAAAACGGACGTGTATGTCTCCAATTCAGAAGAGTTTTGACTCTCCTGTGGAGACTCCAGAGGAACCCCACGATCCACGTCAGCACTGGAGAGGAAACCTCAGGTTCTGGCTGCAGTTCCAGACGAGTACCTAGGACCCGACACTGACGGGACAGGAATCCCGAGGGACCCTCGCAACTCGTATGGAGACTGGTATTTCCTGAGGCCATGCCAGCAGGTCCCTGAGGTCCCCGTCGCAACTCAAGAGGGACCTCCCACGACTCAAGAAAAACCAGGAGGTTCTCCCCTGCAGGCGAGTTGAGTCCCTTTCCTTCTGGGGAATCATGAGGGAAATCACGCCTTCCCACTTGAACCTCCCAAGCTTCCTTCCCACCCTTGCTGCAACTCAACAAGTACCCTGACATACCAGTCCCCACGTGGGAGTAGCACAAAGGTCCCGGCACACCTCAGGAGGAGCTTCATTTCCACATCTTGAGCTCGTGAAGAGGGTCTGCTGGGAGCCAGTGTGAGGAATCCCGCCCGTGACAAGGTCATGTGGTAGGAAGCCTGGCAAACGCAAGGCGTGTTCAGGTTTCAGGGGTTCCCCCTGGAATTTCCCGAGCATCCACCCCCCAAAGAATAAAAATCTGCTGGCCTTTGTACTCTGCTTTTCCACTCTTCTGATATTCTCTGGAAAAGTCAATTCAAGACTTTAGTCTTCTGCATTTGAAAGGGATGTTTCAGGTAAATGCCCTCTGATAACTCTCTAGCTTGCTTGCCTAACAGGTTCCCCAGGCCTCTTAACAGCTTGTGAATTGCTTACAACCCACAACTGCGAGAGGCACAAAGCTTAAAAGCATCTTAAGGAAACAGAGTTTTCTAAGGAGTTAAAAATTACATTGGTGAAGGTTTTCACTGTTGACTCAATGACTGCTGCCAGACCTCCATATTCTTTATCTTTTAGGCACCTGGGAGGATGTTAATCAATGTAAACGGGATATGGAAAAGGATAGATAGTAGTTTTGATGTTAGCAACACTAGACTTTTGAGTTAATTACTTTTCTTTGTTGTATATCACTGCACTCCCCTTGTGTCCTTGCTATGTAAGAATGTAACTTTATTTAGTGCTTTCTGAGAGTGGCACCAGACTTTGGGAAGATTAACACAAATAAGTCTTCTGGTTGACAAACCCTTATCAGGAAAAAGATTGTAAAATGTTAATTGGCTCTCTGGTTGAAGACATGTAAATCACCTAAAACTTGTGTATCCAATTAGGTATGCAGAGAAAAAAGCCTGGGTTTTGATAAGAGTCAGGGCTGCTGATGCCACATAATTTTGTATTGCCCAATCTGTATGTACAATCAAGGGTATAAAAGGCCTTCTGAACAATAGAGGAATGGAATCAGTTGCTGGACTGATTGCCCCCGTGTCTCCTCGTCCTACTTTAATTTCAGGCTGAATTCCCATCTGGAGCAGGCGGCTCATCATGTCTACTTACTTGCCCTGGCTTTTAAGTTCTGTGAGAGAGAGAGAAAGGGTATGAAAGGAGGTTCTAGACAAATAGAGGAATGGGATCAGTAGCTGGACTGATTTCCCCCGTGTCTCCTCTTTCTACTTTAATTTCAGGCTGAATTCCCATCTGGAGCAGGCAGCTCATCATGTCTACTTACCTGCCCTGGCTTTTAAGTACTGTGAGAGAGAGTGTCCAAGGCAGGGCACTTTCCAAGATTCAAACGGACGCCGGTGGCTGAATGTAGATGGTGCAAATTTCTTGTCCGAAATTTTATTAGTTCAGCCTGTAAACCAAGTTATTCAGCCTCTTTTTCTCCCTTAATATTTTCTGGCTGAATTCCCATCTGGTGCAGAGGTACCCACCAAGCCTACTAATTTTGCCTGGGCTTCTAAGATCGGAACGGGGGGGCCTCAGTACCTCCTCTCCCTTGGGAGAACGGGAAAACGCCTGCGGCCTCACGTAGGTGGTGGTTGGTATTTCATGCAAACCAAGTTATTCGACTTCTTTTATTCTACTACACTATTTCTTCTTAATCTAATCTTATATTAATAAAAAAAAAATACGTTTTCCTCGCCGACGTCGTCCACCCTTCGAATTCCCTGGACCACCCGGGGCTGGACCGCGGCAAGGGTCTTTTTCCCTGCTTCGTCAGGAAGGGATTCCTGCCACTCCCATCACATCTCAAGAGGTGGTGCTCTCAACAGGAATGCCGAGATCTCCAGGGGTCGTGCCAAAAACTAAAAGTCCCCAGATGTCTCAGTCCACTCCAGATGAACATGATTTCCCTGCACTACTTCGAGTGTCACCTGCGTATCGCCTCACACCACGGTGGCTCCTGCCACAGGCCTGTGACATCTCGAAGGAAAGACAGAGATCCCGGGGTCAAGGCAAGGGGAAGCCTGACACTGCAGCTACAGCTCGGGAGGAAAGCGGACGTGCATGCAACCACAGGAGACGAGGCCTGACTCCCCTTGAGCGACTCCAGAGAAGCCCCAAGTCCCATGCCAGCACTGGAGAGGAAACCTCAGGTTCCAGCTTCGGCTCCAGATGGCGACTTAGGACCCAGCACCAACTGGAGAGGAATCCCAAGGAGTCCCTCTCAACAAGCTGGAGACTGGCCTTTCCTGAGGCCACGTGAGAGGGTCCCTGAGGTCCCCGTCGTAACTCGACAGGGTCCTGCCGCAACTCGATTAAAACCAGGAGGTTCTCCCCTCCAGGCGAAATGAGGCCGTTTTATGCTGTGGCATCCCAAGAGAAAACCGGCCTTCCCTCCTGACCCTCAAAGGGTCCTTCACAGCTTTTCTACAACTCCAGAAGTTCCCCGACATAAGCATCTCCACTCGAGAGGAACACTGAGGGTCCCACCACAACTCTAGAGGTGCCCCCTTTCCCCCTCCTCTGCTCCCGATGATGGATCCTTTCCCTGCTTCGACAGGATAGGTTTCTGGAGTTCCCGTCCCACAGCAAGAGGGCGTGTTCTCAACAGGGAAGTCGAGAGGAACTCCAGGGGTCATGCCACCATTCCAAAAAACCCCCAAATGTCTCAGTCCAATCCAGATGAACCTGATTTCCCTGCACTGCTTAGAAGGTCACCCTGAGCATCGAATCACATCACGGTGGCATCTGCGACAGCCCTGTGGCACCTCGAGGGAAAGCCACAGATCCCTGTGTAAACCCGTCGGGAAGCCTGACACTGCTGCTACAGCTTTGGAGTAAACGGACGTGCATGTCTCCACTTGAGAAGAGTCCTGCCTCTCCTGTGAAGTCTCCAGAGGAACTTCAAGATCCATGTCAGCACTGGAGAGGAAGCCTCAGTTTCTGGATGCAGTTCCAGACGAGTACCTAGGACCCGACACTGACTGGACAGGATTCTCGAGGGGCCTTTCGCAACTCATATGGAGACTGGTCTTTCCTGGGGCCACTCCAGCAGTTCCCTGAGGTCCCCGTCGTAACCCGAGAGGGACATACTGCAACTCGAGAAAAACCAAGAGGTTCTCCCCTACAGGCGAGATGAGGCCCTTTTCTGCTGTTGCATCATGAGGAAAATCACGCCTTTACACTTGAACCTCGCAAGCATCCTTCCCACACTTGCTGCAACTCAAGAAGTTCCCCGACATACCAGTCCCCACGCAGGAGGAACACGAAGGTCGGGTCACACCTCAGGAGGAGCTTCGTTTCCCCATCGTGAGCTTCAGAAAGATCTTTTTCCCTGCTTCATCGGGAAGGGATTCCCGCCATTCCTGACACATCTTAACAGGTGGCGCTTACAACAGAAAAGCCGAGATCTCCAGGGGTCTTGCCAAAAGCTAAAAGTCCCCCATATGTCTAGTCCACTCCAGATGAACCTGACTTCCCTGCACTGCCTTGAAGGTCACCCTGAATCACACCACAGTGGCATCTGTGACAACCATGTGGCACCTTGAGGGAAAGCCACAGATCCCTGTGTCAACTGGTCGTGAAGCCTGACACTGCTGCTACACCTTGGGAGGTAAACGGACGTGCATGTCCCCACTTGAGAAGAGTTCTGACTCTCCTGTGGAGACTCCAGAGGAACCCCAAGATCCATGTCAGCACTGGAGAGGAAACCTCAGGTTCTGGCTACAGTTCCAGACGATTACCTAGGACCCGACACTGACTGGACAGGATTCCCGAGGGGCACCTCGCAACTCATATGGAGACTGGTCTTTCCTGGGGCCACACCAGCGGGTCCCTGAGATCCCCGATGTACCTGGAGAGGGACCTGCCGCACTTCAAGAAAAACCAGGTGGTTCTCCCCTGCAGGCGAGATGAGTCCCTTTTTTACTGCGGCATCACGAGGGAAATCATGCCTTCCCACTTGAACCTCGAAAGTGTCCTTCCCACACTTGCTGCAACTCAAGAAGTTCCAGGACATACCAGTCCCCACAACCTCAGGTTCCAGCTTTGGCTCCAGATGGCGACTTAGGACCCAGCACCAACTGGAGAGGAATCCCGAGGAACCCCTCTCAATACATTGGAGACTGGCCTTTCCTGAGGCCACGTGAGAGGGTCCCTGAGGTCCCCGTCGTAACTCGACAGGGTCCTGCCACAACTCGAGTAAAACCAGGAGGTTCTCCCCTCCAGGCGAGATGAGGCCGTTTTCTGCTGCGGCATCCCAAGAGAAAACCAGCCTTCCCTCCTGACCCTCAAAGGGTCCTTCATAGCTTTGCTTCAACTCAAGAAGTTCCCCGACATAAGCATCTCCACTCGAGAGGAACTCTGAGGGTCCCACCACAATTCAAGAGGTGCCCCCTTTCCCCCTCCTCTGCTCCCGATGATGGATCCTTTTCCTGCTTCGACAGGATAGGATTCTGGAGTTACCGTCGCACAGCAAGAGGGCGTGTTCTCAACAGGAAAGTCAAGAGGAACTCCAGGGGTCGTGCCACCATTCCAAAAAACCCCCAAATGTCTCAGTCCAATCCAGATGAACCTGATTTCCCTGCACTGCTTCGAAGGTCACCCTGAGCATCGAATCACATCACGGTGGCATCTGCGACAGCCCTGTGGCACCTCGAGGGAAAGCCACAGATCCCTGTGTCAACTCATCGGGAAGCCTGACACTGCTGCTACAGGAGTAAATGGACGCGCATGTCTCCACTTGAGAAGAGTCCTGCCTCTCCTCTGAAGTCTCCAGAGGAACTTCAAGATCCATGTCAGCACTGGAGGGGAAACCTCAGTTTCTGGATGCAGTTCCAGACGAGTACCTAGGACCCGACACTGACTGGACAGGATTCCCGAGGGGCCTTTCACAGCTCATATGGAGACTGGTCTTTCCTGGGGCCACTCCAGCCGTTCCCTGAGGTCCCCATCGTAACCCGAGAGGGACATACTGCAACTCGAGAAAAACCAAGAGGTTCTCCCCTACAGGCGAGATGAGGCCCTTTTCTGCTGTGGCATCACGAGGGAAATCACGCCTTCACACTTGAACCTCGCAAGCATCCTTCCCACACTTGCTGCAACTCAAGAACTTCCCTGACATACCAGTCCCCACACGGGAGGAACACGAAGGTCGGGTCACACCTCAGGAGGAGCTTCGTTTCCCCATCGTGAGGTCCAGAAGGATCTTTTTCCCTGCTTCATCGGGAAGGGATTCCCGCCGTTCCTGACACATCTTAAGAGGTGGCGCTTACAACAGGAAAGCCGAGATCTCCAGGGGTCGTGCCAAAAACTAAAAGTCCCCCAGATGTCTAGTCCACTTCAGATGAAACTGATTTCGCTGCACTACCTAGAGTGTCACCTGAATATCGCCTCACACCATGATGTCTCGTGCCACAGGCCTCTGGCATCTCAAGGGAAAGACAGGCATCCCGGGGTCAAGGCGAGGGGAAGCCTGACACTGCAGCTACAGCTCGCGAGGACAGCGGACGTGCATGCAACCACAGGAGACAAGGCCTGACTCCACTTGAGAGACTCCAGAGAAAACCCAAGTCCCATGCCAGCACTGGAGAGGAAATCTCAGGTTCCAGCTTCGGATCCAGATGGGGACTTAGGACCCAGCACTGACTGGAGAGGAATCCTGAGGAGCCCCTCTCAACTCACACAGAGACTGGCCTTTCCTGAGGCCACACAAGAGGTTACCTGAGGTCCCCGTCATAACTAGAGAGGGACCTGCTGCAACTCGAGAAAAATCAGCAGGTTCTCCCCTCCAGGCGAGATGAGGCTGCTTTCTGCTGTTGCATCCCAAGAGAAAACCGGCCTCCCTCCTGAAACTCAAAGGGTCATTCACAGCCTTGCTTCAACTCAAGAAGTTCCCCGATATAACCATCTCCACTCTAGAGGAACACTGAGGGTCCCACCACAACTCAAGAGGAGCCCCCTTTTCCCCTCCTCCGCTCCCAATGAGGGATCCTTTCCCTGATTCGAAAGGAAAGGATTCTGACATTCCTGTCACACAACAAGAGGGCGTTCTCTCAACAGGAAAGTCGAGAGAAACTCCAGGTGTCATGCCACCATTCCAAAAGATCCCCAAATGTCTCAGTCCACTCCAGATGAACCTGATTTCCCTGCACTGCCTTGAAGGTCACCCTGAATCACACCACAGTGGCATCTGCGACAATCATGTGGCACCTTGAGGGAAAGCCACAGATCCCTGTGTCAACTGGTCGTGAAGCCTGACACTGCTGCTACAGCTTGGGAGGTAAACGGACGTGCATGTCTCCACTTGAGAAGAGTTCTGACTCTCCTGTGGAGACTCCAGAGGAACCCCAAGATCCATGTCAGCACTGGAGAGGAAACCTCAGGTTCTGGCTGCAGTTCCAGATGATTACCTAGGATCCGACACTGACTGGACAGGATTCCCGAGGGGCCCCTGACAACTCATATGGAGACTGGTCTTTCCTGGGGCCACGCCAGCAGGTCCCTGAGATCCCCATTGTAACTGGAGAGGGACCTGCTGCACTTCAAGAAAAACTAGGTGGTTCTCCCCTGCAGGCGAGATGAGGCTCTTTTTTGCTGCGGCATCATGAGGGAAATCACGCCTTCCCACTTGAACCTCGAAAGTGTCCTTCCCACACTTGCTGCAACTCAAGAAGTTCCCCGACATACCAGGCCCCACTCAGGAGGAACAAGAAGGTTCCGGCACACCGCAACAGGAGCCTCGTTTCCTCATCGTGAGCTCAAGATGAGGGTCTTTTCCCTGCTTCGTCGGGAAAGGATTCCCGCCATTCCCATCACATCTCAAGAGGTGGCACTCTCAATAGGAAAGCCAAGATCTCCAAGGGTCGTGCCAAAAACTAAAAGTCCCCCAGATGTCTCAGTACACTCCAGATGAGCCTGATTTCACTGCACTACCTCAAGTGTCACCTGCGTATCGCCTAACAACACGGTGTCTCGTGCCACAGGCCTGTGGCATCTCGAGAGAAAGACAGAGATCCCGGGGTCAAGGCATGGGGAAGCCTGACACTGCAGCTACAGCTTGGGAGGAAAGCGGACTTGCATGCAACCACAGGAGACGAGGCCTGACTCCCCTTGAGCAACTCCAGAGAAACCCCAAGTTCCATGCCAGCACTGGGGAGGAAAACTCAGGTTCTAGCTGAAGTTCTAGAGGAGTACCTAGGACCCGACACTGACTGGACAGGATTCTCGAGGGGCCCCTCACAGCTCATATGGAGATTGGTCTTTCCTGGGGCCACGCCAGCGGGTCCCTGAGGTCCCCGTTGTAACTCGAGAGAGACCTGATGCAACTTGAGAAAAACCAGGAGGTTCTCCCCTGCAGGCTAGATGAGGCCCTTTTCTGCTGTGGCATCACTAGAGAAATCACGCCTTCCCACTTGAACCTCAAAAACGTCCTTCCCACACTTGCTGCAACTCAAGAAGTTCCCCGAAATATCAGTCCCTACGCGGGAGGAACATGAAAGCCCCGGCACACCTCAGGAGGTGCTTCATTTCCCCATCATGAGCTCGAGATGAGGGTCTTTTCCCCTGCTTCGTTTGGAAGGGATTCCGGCCGTTCCCGACACATCTCAAGAGGTGGCGCTCTCAACAGGAAAGCAGAGATCTCCAGGGGACGTGTCAACAAACTAAAAGTCCCCCAGATGTCTCAGTCCACTCCAGATGAACCTGAATTCCATGCACTACCTCGAGTGTCACCTGCATATCGCCTCACACCTCGGTGGCTCGTGCCACAGGCCTGTGGCATCTCAAGGGCAAGACAGAGATCCCGGGGTCAAGTCGAGAGGAAGCCTGACACTTCAGCTACAGCTCGGGAGGAAAGCAGACATGCATGCAACCACAGGAGACGAGGCCTGACTCCCCTTTAGAGACTCCAGAGAAAACCCAAGTTCCATGCCAGCACTGGAGAGGAAATCTCAGGTTCCACCTTCAGCTCCAGATGGGGACTTAGGACCCAGCAGCGACTGGAGAGGAATGCCGAGGAGCCCCTCTCAACTCGCACGGAGACTGGCCTTTCCTGAGGCCATGCGAGAGGGACCCTGAGATCCCCGTCGTATTCAAGAGGGACCTTCCACAACTCGAGAAAAACCAGGAGGTTCTCAACTCCAGGTGAGATAAGGCCGTTGTCTGCTGTGGCACCTCAAAAGAAAACCGGCCTTCCCTCCTCAACCTCAAAGGGTCCTTCACAGCCTTGCTACAACTCAAGAAGTTCCCCAACATAATCATCTCCACTCGAGAGGAACACTGAGGGTCCCACCACAACTCAAGAGAAGCCCTCTTTCACCCTCTTCCGCTCCTGATGAGGGATCCTTTCACTGCTTCGACTGGAAAGGATTCTGGTGTTCCCGTCGCACAGCAAGAGGGCGTGCTCTCAACAGGAAAGTCGAGAGGAACTCCAGGGGTCATGCCACCATTCCAAAAGACCCCCAAATATCTCAGTCCACTCCTGATGAACCTGATTTCCCTGAACTGCCTTGAAGGTCACCGTGAGCATCGAATCACACCATGGTGGCATCTGCGACAGCCCTTGGCACCTAGAGGGTAAGCCACAAATCCCTGTGTCAACTCGTTGGGAAGACTGACACTGCTGCCACAGCTTGTGAGGAAAATGGACGTGCATGTCTCCACTTGAGACGAGTAATGACTCTCCTGTGGAGACTACAGAGGAACCCCAAGATCCATGTCAGCACTGGAGAGGAAACCTCAGGTTCTGGCTGCAGTACCAGACGAGTACCTAGGACCCGACACTGACTGGACAGGAATCCCGTGGGTCCCATTGCAACTCGTATGGTGACTGGTCTTTCCTGAGGCTACGCCAGCGGTTCCCTGAGGTCCCCGTTGTAACTCGAGAGGGACCTGCCGCAACTCGCGAAAAACCAGGAGGTTCTCCCCTGCAGGCGAGATGAGGCCCTTTTCTGCTGTGGCATTACGAGGGAAATCATGCCTTCCCACTTTAACCTTGCAAGGGTCATTCCCACCTTTGCTGCAACTCAACAAGTTCCCCGACATACCAGTCCCCACACGGGAGGAGCATGAATGGTCCCGGACACCTCAGGAGAAGCCTATTTTCCCCATCGTGAGCTGGAAATGAGGGTCTTTTTCCTTGCTTCATCGGGAAAGTTTCCCACCATTCCTGACACATCTCATGAAGTGGCGGTCTCAAAAGGAAAGCCAAGATCTCCAGGGTTCGTGCCAACATACTAAAAGTCCCCCAGATGTCTCAGTCCACTCCAGATGAACTTGATTTGCCTGCACTACCTCGAATGTCACCTGCATATCACCTCACACCACGGTGGCTCGTGCCACAGGCCTGTGGCATCTCGAGGGAAAGACAGAGATCCCAGGGTCAAGTCGNAGGGTTCGTGCCAACATACTAAAAGTCCCCCAGATGTCTCAGTCCACTCCAGATGAACTTGATTTGCCTGCACTACCTCGAATGTCACCTGCATATCACCTCACACCACGGTGGCTCGTGCCACAGGCCTGTGGCATCTCGAGGGAAAGACAGAGATCCCAGGGTCAAGTCGAGGGGAAGCCTGATAATGCAGCTACAGCTCGGGAGGAAGGCGGACGTGCATGCAACCACATGAGACGAGGCCTGACTCCCCTTGAGAGACTCCAGATAAACCCCAAGTTCCATGCTAGCACTGGAGAGGAAACCTCAGGTTACAGCTTCGGGTCCAAATGGGGACTTAGGACCCAGCAGCGACTGGAGCGGAATCCCGAGGAGCCCCTCTCAGCTCGCACGGACACGGGCCTTTCCTGAGGTCATGCAGGAGGGTCCCTGAGGTCCCCGTCATAACTCGACAGGGTCCTGCCACAACTCGAGTAAAACCAGGAGGTTCTCCCCTCCAGGCGAGATGAGGCTGTTTTCTGCTGTGGAATCCCAAAAGAAAACCGGCCTTCCCTCCTTAACCTCAAAGGGTCTTTCACAGCCTTGCTACAAC
>SJYT01064748.1:0-17083 GCA_006410635.1 Cephalophus harveyi
TGAGTCCCAAGGGAAGCCCAGGGATACCGGAGCGGGTATCCTATCCCTTCTCCAGGAGATCTTCCTGACCCAGGAACTGAACCATGGTCTCCTGCATTGCAGGCAAATTCTTTATCAACTGAGCTATCAGGGAAGCCCTGTTTGTGGTAGGAATGCAAATTGGGGCAACCATTATGGAAAACAGTATGAAAGTTCCTTAAAACATAAAAATAGAGCTACCACATGATCCAGCAATCACACTCTTGGGCATATATCTGGAAAAGATGAAAACTAATTTGAAAGGCACATACACCCCAATATTCACAGCAGCACTGTTTACAGTAGCCAAGTCATGGAAGCAACCTAAGTGTCCACTGACAAATGAATGAATTGATATGATATATATATATGTATATACACACACACACACACACACACACATATATATATTCACACATATGTATATATGTACACATACATATACATACATACAGTGGAATATTAGTCATAAAAAAGAATAAAATATTGTCATTTGCAGCAACATAGGTGGACCCAGAGATTATCATACTAAGTGAGGTAATTTGGATGAATACAAATATCATACAATATCACTTTTATGTGGATCTAAAAAATGTTACATATGAATTTATTTACAGAAGAGAAATAGAATCAAAGACATAGAAAACAAACTTATGGTTTCCAAAGTGGAAAGAGCAGAGGAAAGAAAAATTAGTAGAAGTTTGAGATTGGCAGATACAGCATATACAACTTTACTATACATAAAATAGTTGAGCAACAAAGATTTACTTCATAAGACAAAACAATATTGTCATAATAATCTATAATAAAGGATAACCTGAGAAAAATGTGTGTTTGTGTGTGTATATATGTATTTATAAATATCTGAACCACTTTGTTCTACTTGAAACTAGCACAGTATTATAAATCAACAATACTTCAATTGAAAAAAAGAGAAAAATAATTCTCATTAAGTAGTCACTAACATAATTTAAGCTACTAGTTACATAACTGTAATAATTTAATATAATACAAATATATTAAAATTTCTGTGATTATCCATAAGTATTTGTAGAATCATCGAAAATTTCTCATATTTGCTTTGTATGAAACATTCCTCCTATGAAATTTGAAAATTACTTTGAGAAAATAACCAGATCACTTTGGACTCTTTTTGTAAATGATCTTTGCTACTCTTTTCACTCAAAGGAGCCCATAAATAAAGTTAATACTATTTTAAGGCACAAACTGTGACACCTAACCCACTTTACCCTCCCATTTTCCCTCTTAGATCATTTTCCATACTGTTCAATTTAAATGCAACATTCAAGTCTCTTGGTCCCCAAATGATTGCAAAGAGTTATGTTTCTAACAGACTTCTTAAATTACTTGATATCAATCTCACCTTGTTTTCATAATTTAAATTAATGAAGAGAAAATGTCTATGTGTGTCTAACTAGAGAAGAAGCTGAAGTATTAAAACAATCTGGAGAAAACTGATTTCACATCACCCAGTGCTGGGGAGCCGGGGTCAGGCATCCTGGCCCCCTGTGCTGCTCTTGTTCAGTGGGGACCACACCAGAAACAACTAGTCATTGTGGAGAATTGTTTAAAAATGAATGTGCTGAAGATTTTCTGATTCACATTCATTATCCACTGACCTGTTCTCAATGGATTTCACAAAGAGAAGCAAAACTAATTACCTCAGGCCAGACTGCCTGGAAAATAATAGCACAGTGATTTAGAGAAAAGCATTCATGCTGTACAGCCCTTCTGAAATAGTGTATATTTTTAAATTAAATATCACACTTTTTGGATGATAAAACTTTTGCATTTGAACTAATGCACCATCATTTCCTTTTTTAAAAAAGCTGTACTAAACAACTGAGACCTTTGTGAGCTAAATATCAATAACATTAGTTTGTTTCATGTTAAGTCATTTTAACATACTTGAAAAGAGGCACATAAAATATAGAGATCATATGTGTAGAGGGACAGCTTTAGAAATGAGGAAAGAATAACATGACAAACTATTTGGGAAGTCTAGATTAAATTATCTATTTACTAGTTATTGTCTGTTTTAATTTACCACAAAAAGCTTTGTTGTTTCCTAATAAAACATACATAGTGGTAAAGAGAATGATTTCTAATGAAGCCCGTCTGTTACAGGGGATTACTGATCACACAAATATTCAGGGAGATTCTGCAAATCTCTTTAATACATTAGGAAGTGGAGACAATCTAGAAATCTATTGCATTCTTGGAGGGCAAACCATCAGAGTTGTTTATTACAAATATAACACGAGGTGTCCATGCATTCTGGAAACAGTTCACAAGACCTTTGAGAAAAATAGCTAACATAAAAGGGGGCAAGAAATGTAAAACAATTATATCCTTGTAACCACAAAAGTGAGGCAAATCAAGAACACAGTGGGAGTTTAACCAAATGCTGGATAGCTCAGCTCCCAGAAGTCCTCATTATAGGGTCCTCTCTCTTGCACTGCTAAAGAATAATCACATCCAAATTACTATAAAAGAGTTAGAAATGGAGCTTAATTTAGTGTTCTAGTTGGCTTCACTTCGGATGAAGTCTGGAAGAATTTGGAAAAAAAATTATATTTTATTCTAAACCTCAGATCAAGAGGATAATAGATCAAGATATACACAAAATATTAATGTAAATTCTCACAGTGGAAGAACTGTGTTAGTTAGATCCATGCAAGTTAATTTTCCTCTTGAGCACTGTGATGTCATTTTAAGTAGCAAAAGACACAACTGACCTTTACATGGTTTCACCACATAAACTCACTTGGCTTCCTTATGGAGTGAATGGGGAACCTGCTGCTTCCAGTCTTCTCTCTGTTTTCACACTGGAGATGACTGTGGGGCTGGAACTGAAAAGTAACTGCTCAAAACTGTTTTTATTTCTTTTTTCTCCCTTATCTTAATCTATCCTATTATTTGTAGAGAAAAGCAAGCAGAAACTTCTCATTCAACTTAATGAAGAGAAAATACTGTACTGTTTTATCTATATTTGTAGACTGACAGTCCCATAAATGTCAAGGATCACAGGAGAATCAAGCTTATTTCTTTAAGCCTAAAAAGGATAAAATTATTAGTATTTTCTAGAACATGTAAGTATATGTATAATCTTTGGTTACTCACAATAGATATAAACAGAAGTGTCCTGCTTCCTTTAATGGTAAGACCATATATTTATGTATATATTAAATGCAGTATATTACATAACCTTCTCCAATGGCTAAGCAGTAAAGTATCTACCTAAGATGCAGGTTCAGTCCCTGGGTCAGAAAGATCCCCTGGAGGAGGAAATGTCAACCCACTTCAGTATTCTTGCCTGGAAATTCCCAGCGACAGAGGAGACTGGTGGTCTATAGTCCACAGGGTCACAGAGTTGAACATGACTGAGTGACTGAGCACAGCACATATTACGTGTATTACACTATGATGTGAATTTTATTTTTATAATATACATTTGATTGGTTGCATAAACAGCATAAAAGACATAATGATAACTGTTCAAAAAGCATACAGTTTTACTAGAGTTGTATTTACAGTTATATTAACTTTTTCTGTCAAGTTGTTTATCATGATGGGTTCTTTGTTTCTTTCTAACTTTTATCATAAAAGTGTCTTTGTCTTTCGACAAACTATTACTCAAAACACTGTGCAGGTCTTTTCTTCATGCCTTACCACAGAACCTACTACCTACTATATCTACTATCTGGTAGTTCAGTTCAGTCATGCCCAACTCTTTGCAACCCCATGAACCACATAACCTTGTGCTTAAGTCTCTATTGCTTAATTTATTGCACCACATTTTAAGCGGAGATTTGACCTCAATACACTCTTTATTTGAATGCCAAATAGTTGTATGTTAGAATCAATATTACAGGAAGTCAACTAATACCATCACAGAATGGGACTTAAGAAAAACTCTGAATATGTTTCCAAAAAGGTAATTATGATTGTACTTTCACTATTAAAATTGTTAAAAGCCAATTCTAGTAGTTTGAAGATTTAGTTAGAGAAGAACAGTTTCTCCACTCACTTCCAAATGAGGTCAGTGGCTGTGTAGATGTTTGAAGATAATTCTGCCAGTACAGCCATGAAATTAAAAGATGCTTACTCCTTGGAAGGAAAGTTATGACCAACCTAGACAGAATATTAAAAAGCAGAGACATTACTTTGCCAACAAAGGTCCGTCTAGTTAAGGCTATAGTTTTTCCAGTGGTCATGTATGGATGTGAGAGTTGAACGATAAAGAAAGTTGAACCCCAAAGAATTGATGCTTTTGAACTGTGGTGTTGGAGAAGACTCTTGAGAGTCCCTTGGACTTCAAGGAGATCCAACCAGTCCATCTTAAAGGAGATCAGTCCTGGGTGTTCATTGGAAGGCCTGATGTTGAAGCTGAAACTCCAATAATTTGGCCACCTAATGCAAAGAGCTGACTCATTTGAAAAGACCCTGATGCTGGGAAAGATTGAGGGCAGGAGGAGAAGAGGACGACAGAGGATAAGATGGTTGGATGGCATCACCGACTCAATGGACATGGGTTTGGTTGGACTCCGGGAGTTGGTGATGGACAGGGAGGCCTGGCATGCTGCTGTTCATGGGGTTGCAAAGAGTCAGACACAACTGAGCGACTGAGATGAGTGAGTCTACTGTTATTGGTACCATTGCTACTAAGTTTGAAAGCTTTCTTTTATCATCAAACTAACAATTTATCAGCTTTTAAATTCCTGTAAATTCTTCTCATCAATTCCTCAAATTACAGATGTCTGCATTGCTTGAAGAGATTCTCTACATTTTTAGAAGAGTTATATCTTCACATATTATTTTATTAGTAATATTTTTGCTTAGGTGCTGTTTTAAATTCACTTGTGAGTGGAAAAAATATCCCCCAAACTTGGATCTAGAAATATAGTCATAGAGAAATTTGGTTTCAATATGAAAAATCTCCAAATTTCTACCTGCATCTCAACTTTCATTTCATACACAATAATTTCAGCATGTTCTGTGAAGCAAAATATTGGGAGACTCCTTAGAGCAGGCACAAAGAAATACTTTTGCTCTCAAGTCACAACCATTTGATTTTTTTTTAATCCAGTTCTAATAAACTATGTTCTCTATAAGCAAGCTCTCTTGAAAGCTAGCTTTATTATTAGTAGAGTGCAATGTTAAATCTTTAATTCAAACATTTTAAAAAATGTAATAGCTTCTATTCCATCTTGCTTGAGTGTCTGATATCTGACAAAGCAGTTCCATCAGCTCTTTTATGTCATGTATTAATAGATGTTTTTGAATTAGGTAGAGTGACAACATTGACTCACTATTTTCCTGCCTAAGGGCAGTAATTGTGTTACATTTTTTGTGTTATAATTACTCTTCTAATATATAACTGAAAGATGTGAAAAAATATTCATCATCTGATTATTTACATGTCATTCCCAGCTTTGCTGCATTTGTTTCATTATCAGTCACAATTACATGACATCTGTTTTACTGATTTTCCATTCCATAAATAGTCCATCAATCAGATCCACTCTGTCGTCAGCTATGTGAGGCCAAGAAACTTCTCAATGAGTAAAGCAGAAGAATAATTAAATTCTTTATTAACTCAGCATAGAAAAAAACTAAATATATATGATTGTACCTTTACATGTAAGTAGGTGATTATTAAAAAAATGAATTCATTAATATTGCTAGCATTTTTGACAATATGCATAGCAGAATATATAAGTCAAGAACTAGTGTTTCAGCCACATGTCTTATAATAGAATTCTGTTACTTAAAATTTACAGGCTGGTTTAAACTAAAATTTCTTTGATCTTCATCCACAGTAAATGCTTGCTATTCTATTGCAGTCAATTCAGAAAGACTTTGCTCAATATTTTTGACTCTTTAGGCTTAAAATCATCAGAAGATCTATTCCTAAATCATTTGTGAAAACCCTTTTAAAGTTCAATAAATGAAAACAAAATACATTTTTTAGCTCACCATTTACTCTAATTTTTAAAATTATGTTCTTACCCATTATTTTAATGTCATAATTAAAGATAATTTATCATAGATATTTGGGGAATCTTTCTCATGAAATTTTATAGTGGTATTTTTCTCTTAAATCAATTTCTCAAGAGGTATAGAATTCCCAAAAAGGAATAATAAGGTCAAACCAAATTTCCATGCTTCAACTGAAGCGACTTAGCAGCAGCAAATGCAGAAATATGTTTATATGAATACTTTCTCTACCAGACTGTGAGAATCATAAGAAAAGTGACTGCATTTTATTTCTCCCAGTGTCAAGAATAAAGCATGGCAGATACTAGGCACTCAAGGAACACTTGTAGATTAAAAATATATATATGTGTTTAAAATAATGCACCATTATGTAATAGAAAAGACTTGCATTTAGAAAGATACTTCTTCTATTTGCTAATACTATGATGCTGGGCAATTTAATTAACATCTCTGAACATACATTTCCTCATCTGCAGAATATTCCTGAAACTCCCTGAGTTATTTAAATATAAGTGTATTTCAAATCATGAGCACAATGTTGCCATCTAATGTGTGCTCAATATGGTGACTAATAGGAAGGAAAGAAAAAAGAAATGGAGTTACTGTAGCCATTGGTTAAAGAACTACTTGTTTCACAATATATGACTACATATGTTTTGCTAAGCCATGTCTGACTCTTGCAATCCAACGGACTGTAGCCTGCCAGACTCTTCTGTCCGTGGTGTGTCCCAGGAAAGCATACTGGGGTGGGTTGCCATTTCCTTCTCCAATAAGTACGTATATGATTGGCGAAAATTTGTTCAGGGTTTTACATAACACAGTATGATGAACTCCAAACAATCTTTCTGGCCAATCCAGTATTTAAGGTTCTAATTTACTGAACCGAATTTATTGAAATGAAAAAAAAAAAAATAGCAATCTTCCATTAAAATAAGAAACTATTAAAAATTACAGAATAGATTAGGAATATTACAAACATCAGATATTTTCAGAGAAGTCTCTTGAAGTTTGTCCAATTAAATTTAATCTAAAAATGACCATATCTTATATGTCCAATGTTTATGGATGATTTAGCATTTGGGTCATATTTCTGCCAAACTGGGATTCTTTTGTGGCTCAGCTGGTAAACATTTCGCCTGCAATGTGGGAGACCTGGGTTCGATCCCTGGGTTGGGAAGATCCCTTAGAGAAGGAAAAGGCTACCTACTCCAGTATTCTGGCCTGGAGAATTTCATGGACTGTACAGTCCATGGGGTTACAAAGAGTCGGACATGCCTGACTGACTTTCACTTTCACTTTCTACCAAACTATAAAGAAATCTCAAATAGATCGTTATATTAATATTATCCCCTCACAGTCTACTTTATTTCTAATAATTAGTAGGGCTATTTCTTGGCTTACAACAGCAAACGCAAAGGAATCCACTCCATTTTGATCTCTGCAGATTTCCAGATTCATATGAAAAATGATTTCAATTACTCACATTCTTCATGCTTTCCAATTCCGTTAAGCATTGCATAGCATATTAATCAGAATAATGTTAAAATATTAATATTCTCATCTGTCATTTGAATTTCTCAGTCTTGGTCACTGCTACCAATCACTTTTCATATGAATGCTAATTAATTTCACCACAAAAGGGTGCATATACTCTCAAGTTAATGAGAACCTACTATATCAAGTATCTAGTAAATGTTTCCTTATTGATAAATTGATGACTTATTTTCCCACTGAATATATATATATATATATATATACACACATATGTAGTCCATAAACATATATGTGTATACATACAAGTTAATTTAGTGGAATTATGAAGTTATAAAGCTTAGTAATTCATTGAAAATATTGATAGTTTTCAATCAATTCTTATTAATCATTAAAGAATGCTATTTAGCTGTTCTATATATTACATATATTGCTGTCTCTTATACACATCTTATGAAATTTGAAAATTACTTTGAGAAAATAACCAGATCACTTTGGACTCTTTCTGTAAATGATCTTTGCTACTCTTTTCACTCAAAGGAGCCCATAAATAAAGTTAATACTATTTTAAGGCACAAACTGTGACACCTAACCCACTTTACCCTCCCATTTTCCCTCTTAGATCATTTTCCATACTGTTCAATTTAAATGCAACATTCAAGTCTCTTGGTCCCCAAATGATTGCAAAGAGTTATGTTTCTAACAGACTTCTTAAATTACTTGATATCAATCTCACCTTGTTTTCATAATTTAAATTAATGAAGAGAAAATGTCTATGTGTGTCTAACTAGAGAAGAAGCTGAAATATTAAAACAATCTGGAGAAAACTGATTTCACATCACCCAGTGCTGGGGAGCCGGGGTCAGGCATCCTGGCCCCCTGTGCTGCTCTTGTTCAGTGGGGACCACACCAGAAACAACTAGTCATTGTGGAGAATTGTTTAAAAATGAATGTGCTGAAGATTTTCTGATTCACATTCATTATCCACTGACCTGTTCTCAATGGATTTCACAAAGAGAAGCAAAACTAATTACCTCAGGCCAGACTGCCTGGAAAATAATAGCACAGTGATTTAGAGAAAAGCATTCATGCTGTACAGCCCTTCTGAAATAGTGTATATTTTTAAATTAAATATCACACTTTTTGGATGATAAAACTTTTGCATTTGAACTAATGCACCATCATTTCCTTTTTTAAAAAAGCTGTACTAAACAACTGAGACCTTTGTGAGCTAAATATCAATAACATTAGTTTGTTTCATGTTAAGTCATTTTAACATACTTGAAAAGAGGCACATAAAATATAGAGATCATATGTGTAGAGGGACAGCTTTAGAAATGAGGAAAGAATAACATGACAAACTATTTGGGAAGTCTAGATTAAATTATCTATTTACTAGTTATTGTCTGTTTTAATTTACCACAAAAAGCTTTGTTGTTTCCTAATAAAACATACATAGTGGTAAAGAGAATGATTTCTAATGAAGCCCGTCTGTTACAGGGGATTACTGATCACACATTTTTCACTCTCCTCTTTCATCCTCATCAAGAGGCTCTTTAGTTCCTCTTCACTTTCTGCCATTATAGTGGTATCATTTGCATATCTGAGGTTATTGATATCTCTCCTGACAATCTTGATTCCAGCTTGTGATTCATCCAGCCTGGAATTTAACTTGATGTACTCTGCATGAAAGTTAAATAAGCAGGGTGATAATACACAGCCTTGTCACACTCCTTTCCAGATTTTGAACAGTCTATTGTTCCATGTCCAGTTCTAACTGTTGCTTCTTGACCCACATACAGGTTTCTCAAGAGGACAGATAAGGTGGTCTGGTGCACAGTGATTTGGGAGTGATTTTGATTTTGGATCTCATCTCTTTAAGCATTTTCCATAGTTGGTTGTGATCCACAAAATCAAAGACTTTAGTGAAGTCAATGAAGTAGAAGTAGCTGTGTTTTTTGGAACTCCCTTGCTTTATCCACAATTCTATGAATGCTGGCAATTGGATCACTGGTTCCTCTGCCTCTCGGAAACCCAGCTTGTACATCTGGAAGTTCTTTGTTCACGTACTGCTGAAGCCTAGCTTGAAGGATTTTGAGAATTACTTTCCTAGGATGTGAAATGAGTGCATTGTATAGTAGTTTGAACATTCTTTGGCATTGCCCTTCTTTAAGACTGGAATGAAAACTGACCTTTTCCTGTCCTGTGGCCACTGCTGAGTTTTCCTAACTTGCTGACATATTAAGTGCAGCACTTTCACAGCATCATCTTTCAGGATATGAAATAGCTCAACTGGAATTCCATCACCTCCACTATTTGTTCATAGTCCCATCATTTCATGGGAAATAGATGGGGAAACAGTGTCAGACTTTATTTTGGGGGGCTCCAGAATCACTGCAAATGGTAATTACAGCCATGAAATTAAAAGATGCTTACTCCTTGGAAGGAAAGATATGATCAACCTAGATAGCATATTAAAAAGCAGAGATATTACTTTGCCAACAAAGGTCTGTCTAGTCAAGACTATGGTTTTTCCAGTGGTCATGTATGAATGTGAGAGTTGGACTATAAAGAAAGCTGAGAGCTGAAGAACTGATGCTTTTGAACTGTGGTGTTGGAAAAGACTCTTGAGAGTCCCTTGGACTGCAAGGAGATCCTACCAGTCCATCCTAAAGGAGATCAGTCCTGAGTGTTCATTTGAAGGACTGATGCTAAAGATGAAACTCTAATACTTTGGACACCTCATGCAAAGAGTTGACTCATTGGAAAAGACTCTGATGCTGGGAGGGATTGGGGGCAGGAGGAGAAGGGGACGACTGAGGATGAGATGGCTGGATGGCATCACCTACTCAATGCACATGAGAAAAGACTCTGATGCTGGGAGGGATCGGGGGCAGGAGGAGAAGGGGACGACCGAGGATGAGATGGCTGGATGGCATCACCTACTCGATGCACATGAGTTTGAGTGAACTCCCGGAGTTGGTGATGGACAGGGAGGCCTGGCGTGATGTGATTCATGGGGTTGCAAAGAGTTGGAAAAGACTGAGCGACTGAACTGAACTGAACTGAACTGAACTGAATAATGAGATGGCTGGATGGCATCACCTACTCGATGCACATGAGTTTGAGTGAACTCCCGGAGTTGGTGATGGACAGGGAGGCCTGGCGTGATGTGATTCATGGGGTTGCAAAGAGTTGGAAAAGACTGAGCGACTGAACTGAACTGAACTGAACTGAACTGAATTGAACTGAATGCATAAAACTGAAAAGTGAAAGTGAAGTCGCTCAGTCGTGTCTGACTATTAGCGACCTCATGGACTGCAGCCTACCAGGCTCTTCCATCCATGGGATTTTCCAGGCTAGAGTACTGGAGTGGGGTGCCATTGCCTTCTCCATCACCCATTGCTAGAATAATACAAATCAAAACCACAATGAGGTATCATCTAAAGTTGGTCAGATTGACGCCATCAAAAAGTCTGCAGACAATAAATGCTGGAGAGAGTGTGGAGGAAAGGGAAGCCTGTCAGACTGTTGGTGGGAATGCAAGCTGGTACAGCCCTATGGAGAACAGTGTGGAGATTTCTTAGAAAACAGGGAATACAACTGCCTTAGGACTCAATAATCCCACTGCTGGGCATACACACTGAGAAAACCAGAATTGAAAGAGACACATATACCCCAATGTTCATTCCAGTAGTGATTACAATAGCTAGGACATGGAAGCAACCTGAGTGTCCATTGGCAGATGAATGGATAAGAAAGTTGTTGTACACATACACAATGGAATATTTCTCAGCTATAAAAAGAAGGCATTTGAGTCAGTGCTAATGAGATGGATGAAATTGGAGCCTATTATACAGAGTGAAGTAAGTCAGAAAGAGAAACACAAATACTACATATTAACACATATATATATATATATATATATATATATAATTTAGAAAGAAGTAATGGATTTTCCAGGCAAGAGTACTGGAGTGAGGTGCCATTGCGTTCTCCCAATGATGATCCTATATCAAGGCAACAAAAGAGGCACAGATGTAAAGAACGGACTTTGGACTCTGGTCGAGAAGGTGACAGTGGGATGATTTGAGAGAATTGCATTGAAACATGTATATTGCCATATATAAAATAGATGAACAGTACAAGTTTGATATATGAAGCAAGGCACTGAAAGCCAGTGCTCTGGGATAACCCAGAAACATGGGGTGGGGAGTGAGATGTGTGTGTGTGGGGGTGGTTCAGGATGGTGGGACACAAGTGCACCCGTGGCTGATTCACGTCAATGAATAGCAGAAACCATCACAATATTGTAAAGTAATTATACCCCAATTAAAATAAATTAAGCAACATTTTAAAAGGGAAAAAAATACATGAAAATTACCTATGGTGCTGGAGAAGACTCCTGAGAGTCCCTTGGACAGCACGAAGATCAAACCAGTCAATCCTAAAGGAAGTCAACCCTGAATATTCACCGCAAGCACTATTGCTGAAGGTGAGCCTCCAATATTTTGGCCAACTGATGTGAAGAACCAACTCATTGGAAAAGACCCTGATGCTGGAAAAGATTGAGGGCAGGAGGAGAAGTGGGCAACAAAGGATAAGATGTTTGGATGGCATCATCAAGTCAATGGATATGAGTTTGAGCAAATTCCAGGAGATGGTGAAGGACAGGGAAGCCTGGTGTGCTGCAGTCCAGATGGGGTCACAAAGAGTTGGACAGGATTGAGTGACTGAACAGCAACAAAAAGTTCTAAAAATATAGGACAATGTATTTTAAATTGTGAGTTGATATTTATATTTTTTTGGCTATGGAAATATTGACTGATATTTTAGTTATGGAATATTTTTCACAGAATACTGAATGTGTTCATCTCTTTATTTCTAGTTTCCAGCTATAGCAGCTGCGAATTATCAGTAACAGGTTCATGATCACTTGCATGAATCATTTTTTTCTTAATTCTTAAAAATATCAGACCTTCTTAGGCCCTGTATCCTACAATTTGTAATGTGTCACTGATTTTCTATAACATCACTTCCTAAACTCAAAATTTGAATCTTTTTTTTTAATTTGAATCTTTAATATCATAAATCGCTCATTTAATTTTTATATCTTTTCCTGAATTTATTTCAGTTACTTCTAATGCATTTTAATTCTCTTTTCTGAAACTTTCTTGAATCTTTAAAGTGAAAGTCACTCAGTCATGTCCAACCCTTTTGTGATCTCATGCACTGTAGCCTGCCAGGCTCCTCTGTTCATGGAGTTCTCCAGGCAAGAACACTGGAGTTGGTAGCCATTCTGTTCTCCAGGTGATCTTCCAAACCCAGGGATCAAACCCAGATCTCTTGCATTGTAGGCAGGTTCTTACTGTTTAAGCTACCAGGGAAGCCAGTTAACTAAAAAATGCTTAATTCTCTATTACTATTTTTTTAATTGCTCTTTCTTGTTGTGATTCTATTTTATAACATCTTGTAATAATTGGAAACTATCTAACTCTGCATCTCTTCACATGGATCATATCCTTCAGATTTTTAAGTTCTTTTCTGCTATACTGTCTCATTTTCCTCTTGTTTCTTTCAATTTGTGTTTGTTCTTTTAAATTAATTTATTTTTTATTGAAGGATAATTGTTTTACAGAATTTTGTTGTTTTCTGTCAAACCTCAACATGAATCAGCCATGTGTATGTATGTGTGTGTGTATATATATATACATATCCTCTTCCTCCTGAACCCCTCTACCATCTTCTTCCCCATCCCACCCATCCAGGGTGACAGAGAGCCCCTGTTTGAGTTCCATGAGCCATACAGCAAATTCCCATTGGCCATCTATTTTACACAGGATAATATAAGTTTCCATGTTACTCTTTCCATGCATCTCACCCTCTCCTCCCCTCTCACCATGTCCATAAGTCTATTCTCTTGTCTGTTTCTCCATTGCTACCCTGTGAATAAATTCTTCAGCACCATTATTCTAGATTCCATGTATATACATTAGAATACGATATTTATCTTTCTCTTTGTGACTTACTTCACTCTGTATAATAGATTCTAGGTTCATCTGCCTCATTAGAGCTGACCCAAATGTATTTATTTTTATGGCTGAGTAATATTCCATTGTTTATATGTATCACAATTTCTTTACCCATTCATCTATCGATGGACATCTAAGTTGCTTCCATGTTCTAACTTTTGTAAATAATGCCACATGAATAATGGGATACTTATGTCTTTTTTAAGTTTGGTTTCCTCAGGGTATATGCCTAGGAGTGAGATTTGGGTCATTTGGTGGTTTATTCCTAGTTTTTTAAGGAATCTCCATACCGTCTTCCATAGTGGCTGTATCAATTTACATTCCCACCAACATTGCAAGAGCATTCTCTTTCACCACACCCTCTCCAGCATTTATTGCTTGTAGAATTTTTATGATGGCCATTCTTACTGGTGTGAGGTGATATCTCATTGTAGTTTTGATTTGCATTTCTCTAATAATGAGTGATGTTGAGCATCTTTTCATGGTTTTATTAGCCATCTGTATGTCCTCTTTGGAGAAATGTCTGTTTAGGTGTTTTCCCACTTTTTGATTGGGTTGTTGGTTTTTCTGGTATTGAGATGTATGAGCTGCTTGTATATCTTGGAAGTTAATGCTCTGTCAGTTGTTTCATTTGCTATTGTTTTCTACCATTCTGAGGGTTGTCTTTTCACCTTGCTTATAATCTCCTTGGCTGTGCAAAAGCCTTTCAGTTTAATCGGGTCCCACTTGTTTACTTCTTTTTTTTAATTTCCATTAATCTAGGAGGTGGATCATAGAGGATCTTGCTTTGATTTATGTTGAGTGTTCTGCCTATATTTTCCTCTAAGAGTTTTATAGTTTCTGGTCTTACATTTAGGTCTTTAATCCATTTTGAATTTATCTTTGTGTATAGTGTTAGAAAGTGTTCTAATTTCATTCTTTTACATGTAGCTGTCCAGTTTTCCCAACACCATTTATTGAAGAGGCTGTCTTTGCCCCATTGTATATTCTTGCCTCCTTTGTCAACAATAAGGTACCCATAGGTGCATGGGTTTATTTCTGGGTTTTCTATCTTGTTCCATTGATCTATATTTCTGTTTTTGTGCCAGTACCATACTATCTTATGACTGTAGCTTTGCAGTTTAACCTGAAGTCAAGAATATGGATTCCACCAGCTCCATTCTTCTTTCTCAAGACTGTCTTGGCTACTGGGGGTCTTTTGTGTTTCCATATGAATTTTGGAATTTTTTCTTCTAATTCTGTGAAAAATGTCTTTAGTAACTTGATAGGGATCACATTGAATCTGTAGATCACATTTGGCAATATAATCATTTTCATAATATTAATTATTCCTACCCATGAACATGGAATATCTGTTTATATCATCTTTGATTTCTTTCATTAGTGTCTTATAATTTTCCATGTACACTTCTTTTGTCTCCTTAGGTAAATTTATTCCTAGATATTTTATCTTTTTGTTGCAATCGTGAATGGGATTGATTCCTTAATTTCTGTTTCTGATTTTTCATTCTTAGCATATAGAAATGCAAGTGATTTCTGTATACTGATGTTTGTATCCTGCAATTTTGCTAAATTCACTGATTAGCTCTAGAATTTCCTGATACTATTTTTAGGATTTTCTGTGTACAGTATCATTTCTTCTCCAAACAATGAGAGCCTTACTTCTTCTTTACCATTCTGAATTCCTTTTATTTCTTTTCCTTCTTTGATTGCTGTAGCTAGGACTTCCAGAATTATGTTGAATAATAGTGGTGAAAGTTGATCCCTTTGTCTTGTTCCTGATTTTAGGGGGAATGCTTTCAGGTTTTCACCATTGAGAATATTTGCTGTAGGCTTATTATATATGGCCTTTACTATGTTGAGGTAGGTTCCTTCTATGCCCATTTTTTGAAGTTTTAATCATAAATGGGTGCTGAATTTTATAAAAGGCTTTTCCTGTATCTATTGAGATTGTCATATGGTTTTCATGTTCAGTTTGTTAATATGGTGTATTACATTGATAGTTTGCTTGTATTGAAGAATCCTTGCATCCCTGAAATAAACCAAACTTGATCATGGTATATGAGTTTCTGATGAATTCTGAATTCTTTTTGCTAAAATTTTGGTGAGGATTTTTGCATCTATGTTCATCAGTGATATTGGCCTGTAGTTTTCTTTTTTGTATTGTCTTTGTCTGGTTTTGGTATCCCGGTGTTGGTGGCCTCATAGGATGAGTTTGAAAGTGTTCCTTCCTCTGCAATTTTTTTGAAAGAGTTTTAGAAGGATAGGCATTCACTCTTCACTAAATGTTTCACAGAATTCTCCTGTGAAGCCATCTGGTCCTAGGTTTTTGTTTTGGGAGAGATTTTTGATCACAGCTTCAATTTCAGTGCTTGTAATTGGGTTGTTCATAATTTGTATTTTTTCATGTTTAAAAAGATTGAAATTTTCTAAGAATCTGTCTATTTCTTCCAAGTTATCCATTGTTTTGCCATGTAGCTGTTCATAATAGTCTCATAATCTTTTGTATTTCTGCTTTGTCTGTTATAACCTCTCCTTTTTCATTTCTAATTTTATTATTTGATTCTTCTCTTTCTTCCTTGACGAGTCTGGCTAAAGGTTTGTCAATTTTGTCTATCATCTCAAAGAACCAGTTTTTAGTTTTAGTAATCTTTACTATTGTTTTTTTCATTTCTTTTTCATTTATTTCTGCTCGAATATTTATGGTTTCTTTCCTTCTATTAATTTGGGGCTTTTTTGTTGTTCTTATTATTCCAGTTGTTTCAGGGGTAAAGTTAGGTTGTCTATTCAATGACTTTTTTGTTTGTTTCTTGAGGTTAGGATTGTATTGCTATAAACTTCCCTTTTAGAACTGCTTTGGCTGCATCCCATAGGTTTTGAGTTGTCGTGTTTTCATTGTCATTTTCTCTAGACCAGTTGTTTCAGGGGTAAAGTTAGGTTGTCTATTCAATGACTTTTTTGTTTGTTTCTTGAGGTTAGGATTGTATTGCTATAAACTTCCCTTTTAGAACTGCTTTGGCTGCATCCCATAGGTTTTGAGTTGTCGTGTTTTCATTGTCATTTTCTCTAGAAAATTTTATTTCCCTTTTGATTCCTTCAGTTACCTGTTGGTTATTTAGAAACATATTGTTTAATCTTCATGTGCTTATATTTCTTACAGTGTTTTTTCTTGTGATTGATATCTAGTCTCATAACGTTTATGTCAGAGAAGATGACTGATAAGATTTCAATTTTGTTAAATTACTGAGGCTTGATTTGTGACCCAAGATGTTGTCTCTCCTGGAGAATGTTCCATGTGCACTTGAGAAGAAGGTGTATTCCTCTGCATTTGGATAGAATGCCCTGAAGATATCAATGAGATCCATCTCATCTAATGTATCATTTAAGACTTACGTTTCCTTATTAATGGTGTATTTTGGTGATCCACTGGTTTGAGTGGAGTGTTAAAGTCTCCAACTATTATCGTGTTACTGAGGTGCTCCTATGTTGGGTGCATAGATATCTTCCTTTTTTTTTTTCTC
>SJYT01064748.1:20701-34877 GCA_006410635.1 Cephalophus harveyi
GCTAGTACTTCCTTTTTAAATCCAAAAAATTGGGTACCCCATACGATGGCTTCTTATGCTCTGATCTGTTTATTATTTGTTATTGTTCTTATAGGATTCTGAACGTTATGTGCTCGAGCCACCGCCACCCAAAAAGCGGGAGTAACCATGGCTGCAGCAGTCCTTGCTCTTGAGAAAAAAGGGAAGAAATGTGGAGGAGCTGGAAGGCTTTAAGAAAATACTGAAAATGTATTTGCTCCACTCATGACGAAGGTTGGAAGCTGGGACGAGCATAACAAAGGGTTGTGAGCGTTCACTGAGTGCCCAAGGCTGGGAACGGATGACGAAGGGTCAATACGCCCGGCCTTGAGGCGTCCGAAGGCTTCCTTCTGACCACCTGTTTCTGAGAGCAAGGACTGTGGTTTCATGATAAGACTCCCTTTAGAGTTTCGCCAAAGCTATGTTATGGCTTGGGCGGTAGGAACTGTACTTTATGCTTAAATGCTTTAATGTTTATCTGAAATGGCTACGTGCAAGTCAGCATTATGCTCTTTTCCCTGAAAATTATAAAACTATACAATTAGATAATAAACTTTGTCAGTCCACTAGAGGCTGTCCCTGAGTGTCCTTTTCAGAGTGCGGTTCTCCGAGCCTTACAGTCGCATATAACTTGAAATATAGACAAACTTTATTTCTTAGTGACTATTTACAAGAGAGCATGAATAAAGCATGAGAGCACATAAAACAGAATCTTTTACTCAACTAATATTTAGTCAGTGTTAGTTTTCATCCTTTTCAGTGCACATAAGTAGAGATATTAACAATGGTTCTATACCTAATAATATAGTAATCATAATCATTAACATTTATTGTTTGTAGCATTTTAAGTACTATTTTCAGTACCTTTTATGTTTTAGTTCGATTTTTCACTACTATATTTTATGCAAGTTATACTATTACAACTCACAGTTTACAAAGGAATAGCCTGAGGCACAAAAAAATTGAAGTCATATGATAAATGCCACAGAGATAATATATAGTAGATTCAGGATTTGGGCCCAGGCAGTCTTGTTTCAAGATAACAGTGCACTAAAGTGTCATTTGGGGGCTACACTTGTTGCTCAGGCAGTAAAGAATCTGCCTGCAATGCAGGATACCTAGGTTCAGTCCCTGGGTTTGGAAGATCCCTTGGGGAAGGGAATCGTTACTCACTACAGTATTCTTGCCTGGAGAATTCCATGAATAGAGGAGCCTGGCAGGCTACAGTCCATGGGGCCACAAACAGTTGGACACAACTGAGCGACTAACACTACCATAGAGTCATTTCATTTTAAGCAGTGTGAGGGTGCTACAGATATACATGGTGTGTGTGTGAGAGAGAGAGAGAGAACTGAAAATCAGAGAGGAAACCTCTATCAATGCTGGATCTATGGAGGAGCTACACTTTAAAGTAACAGTAGGATTCTAAAACATAGAAAGAATATTCACAAGATTTGCTTTAAAATAAAATTTAAAAAATCTAAAACTCATAAAAAATGGTTAAAAATTTGTGTGTGGTGTCACCCATGTACACTTCTTTAAAACAACAAAATTTATTTGGTTATATAAGTTATATTCTTTGAAAATTTCTGTAGCATAAACATTTCACATGTAGACTATTACTTTTCTGTTAAACACAAATTCAGATAAAAATCTTCACTCACAAAATAAGTGTTAGAGAGGTTCTCCTTTTTATCTATTATGACAGTCATAATCTACCTCTATTTATCATCATTACACATTTTGGGTCCTTAGGAAAAGCCTCTTCAACCAAAACAGTAAAGAAAGGAGAGGTGGAACCCTAGATGAAACTATCTATCTAGGTATCTATCTAGATATTGCCAGGGTCCAGCCCCCGTGGATCCAGGGAATTAGAAGTGGGGATGGAGTTGGCAATTAAAGAGAGATTAATTAGAAATTTAAAGAGAGATTAGGGAAGAATAATATAGTGAAAAAATAGAGGAGAAAAGAGGCTGATATTCCTTGGTTTACACAGAAAGCTAATAAAAGTCTCAAGACAAGAAACATGCACCATCTACATAGGCCACAGGCGCCCGCTTAAATAGCGGAGGGTGCCCCGCCTTGTGCTCCCTCTCACGTGGGTCTTAGAAGCCCGGGCAAATAAGTAGACACAGCGAGCCTCTTTGTTCCAAGGGATCAGCCTGAAAAAGAGAGGCAGGGAGAGGGAGAAAGAGAGAGAGAGAGTCGACACGGGGGAGCCAAGCTTGTGCAAAAAAAAACCCATAACTTTATTTTGCAAAGGTGCTTATATACCCTAAGTTTTACATAATGGAAGATGAAGAGTTATGCAGGGGCAGTGGTCCTGACCTTTATCGATACCAGGCTTTCTTTCTCCATATCTTTCCGTATACAAAAGGTCTCAGGTGATTTACATTATCTTCTGGCCAAGAGGCCTGTTAACATTTTATGGCTCTCTTCCTTAATGAATGTTAATCTCATTTCCCCTGAAGTGTTTTTCTTTAATCTTCATCACCCTTAAAACACTAAAATTACATCCCTATAGAACAAAGGTGCAGTGGGTTATAACAAAGAAAGTATTTAACTCAAAGATCTATGTTGCTACTTGTTTTTCCTATATACCAACTATATTAATTAACTCACTCCCAGGAACACAACAAATAAAGGATATGAAAACTTGACAGCAAGTATTGGCTCCACAATGAAACCCTTAATCAGTTCTATTCTGATGATTTTTCCTAGAATTTTCCTGTGCCTCTCTCAGTTGGGAGGCTGTAAACAATCACATGCGCAGTTGCAAAAATTCAGACAGACCTGTCAGGCAAGTTAGAAAGCTACCAGAGGGGTTTGAGCTGAGACACTCCTTTTATGCCCAGGAGACTTATTAACTAGAGCTCTAAGTTAATTTTCTTTAGAGAAAAGTGGTCGGGGATAGCCCCCCATAAATGTTCAGAAGAGTATAGTACAGCAAACAGTAAACAGACAGATTTTGTTTTTGGGGTAGATGCTCAGGCAGAGGACCCCTTGAGACCTGACTCGCCTTTGCCTGTCAAGCCCCTTCCTCATGACCTTTGTCACGGGTGGGATTCCTCATGATGGCTCCCAGCAAGACATTGTCTATCTAGCTAGACAATAAATTAGTTGATGCTTAATCTTTGATGGTCTCAATCTTTCATTTCTACCCATATCTTCTTATTTCCAGCTCTTCTTTTCCACACACTTTCTTGTTCCCTCTTCAAAGACATAATCAAGTCCCTTCCTCAGTATTAGTCTCTGTCAATTGTGATTCCAAGTAAGTCACAACTTTACCTTTTCTAACAGATTATTTGACTTCTCTTTCAGTATTGAGACAGATATTTTATAGGATGCTTCTCTTGTGGAATTTACTTGATTTCTTCCCAATGCTGGCAAATTTATTGATAAAATAAAATTCATATTTTATAGCAAGACATGAAAAATTAAATATAATGCTTTTTCTGTTTGAGCTTCCTCCTTCCCCATTAGTGTATGTTGTGCATCTGCATTAATCAGACCTCCCAAGGAAATAACCTTCCATCTTAATCCTGTAAGTCAGGGGTCCCCAACTCCTGCACCACCTTAGACATCAGGTAAACAGCAGGAAGTGAGTGGTGGGCAAGCTAGCTAAGTTTCATCTGCCATTCCCCATCACTTGCATTACCACCTGAACCACTGCCCCCTACCCCAGTCCATGGAAAAATCATCTTCCATAAACCAGGCCCTGATGCCAGAATGGTTGGGGACTACTGCTGCTGTAAGAGGCCATGATGACCCAGTACTTGCTTTGTATATGCAGATCTGGATTCTGTAAACTGTCAATAATTCATTTGATGTATCATCTTTTGTCTCAAAAAAACAAATAATTATACATTGACTTCTAACAGGCAGAACAGTTTTCAGAGTTTTCTGAAAGACCATCTCCCAAGCTATATTCAAGTTATCTCAAAAAAATTTTTTTTCCATTTCTTTCTTAGATTAATTATTGATTTATCTTTGAAGGGACAGTATGCAAATCCAAGATCACTTACAGGTTGCTGCCATACATTTCAAGCTACCCAGAAATATTTTGACAAAGTCACAGTAGTAAAACAATAAAGATGTGATTGGCTTAAAAGGTATGGCTACCAAATACAGTTAAATGTTAAAGTCAGTGAAAATATTTAGATGCAAGGCTATAGTATCTTCTAAGAATCTTGAGCTGATGAGCTCCCCAAGATGAACCATAATCTCAGGAGATGGGAAGCAGTGGCCTCTACTCAACATGATTTAAGTTTGTTCTGTAGCAGTGGACTTTAATAGTTAGCATGTCTTCCTGCTATACAGGAGGTGGTCCTCCTAACTTTTCCAGGCTATGTGAGAGATTCTGTTCCATGATGGCAACATAGGAACCTGAAGTCACCACCTCCCATGGACACATCAAACCTACAGATGCACCCAGAGAAGTTTTCTTTTAAAGGAATCCAGACACTAGCTGTATAATTCCTACACATCAGCACATAAGAAAATACCCACACTGAAATGCATAAGAAAGGCTGAGACACACTCTCACCATAAACCCAACTCTAGGAAATCTCATATGATCAAGAGGGAACTCCCAACTCCTAGCCTCTCCTTTCAGGATTCTCATTTAGTCAAATTTGTAGTTTGAAAAACCAGATTGGTCTTTATAAAACAAATGAATATGTACTATATTTAAAGGATGTTTTCTTTTTTAAAATAAATCAGAAAAGTTTTAAACTTGTTTTTTCTTCAAAACCACATGTGGGAAAATGGTCAGGACTTTTTCCTTGTTTGTAAGCCTTCAGTTTCATTTCCCTTTTACTTTTCTCAGCCTGGTCTCAGGAAAAAGGCCTTCAGAACTCAAGTTTTAATTACTAGTGTGAATGGATTGGCACTAGGAAAGTGAAAAGAAGCTGCAAACAATTAAGCTCAAATCATCCATTTTTAATGAATATGTCAATGTTTTCTAAAGTCTCCGTGATGTATCTAAGACCAATGAAACATGGATCTTATTAAGAAGATATATTAACATTTCTAGAAAGAATAGATTTCTAAGTCTTCTCAGTTCCCAACACAGCCATTTTTTGCCTTTATTTACACTGTAAATGTTCCAAGAGTATTTGAAATAATCAGTTGTTTTGCTTTCAGGGTGAATGTAGTAATAATAGTTTACTGTTATGGTAAAGGTAATTCTACTCTAGTACTAGAGTTTTATCAGAGCCTATACATTTAACTAGGAATCCCTGGTGGCTCAGCAGTAAAGAATCTGTCTGCAATGCAGGAGATTACTTACAATGCAGGAGACACGAGTTCAGTCCTGGGGTTGAGAAGATACCCTGGAGAAGGAAATGACAACCCACTCCAACATTCTTGCTTGGGAAATTTCATGGACAGAGGACCTTGGCAGGCTAGAGTCCACAGGGTCTCAAGAGTCGGTAGTTTAGCAACTAAACCACCACCACCACACTTTTGATCATATGTTTGCTGGAAGAATTGGGACCATATATTCACCATGCTTATATGATCTACTTATATATAAAATTTATATATAAATGCAGCAGCTTATGTATGTGTGTGCTTAGTCACTCGGTTGTTTCCGACTCTTTCTTACCCCATGGACTGTAGCCTGCCAGGTTCCTACAGGCAAAATTATATAGATGGCAAAGTTGGGCTACAGACATTGTTCTCCCTCCCTTTTCAGAAATTCCCTTCTTCTTATGATTCCCTCTTCATGCCTTCTAGATTCTTAATAGGTCTCACTATGACTCCTATGCAAATAATAAATAAATAACCTAAACTTGACTAACTTTGAGTTTGGTGGTACATTTGTTTTTCAAGTTTCTATCTTGTATATCACTACACACCTTGATCTCATTGTTGTAAAATGTTTTCTTATTCTTGACCACACAAAAAACATGATGAATGTTGTTTTATTTTAACATTTAAAGAACTCCATGCATTTTTATTATCCCTAGAAATTCAGAGAATGAAGTTTGGATGATGAAATTTCAGTTACAATATTGAACAGATTGGGAGAGCAGTTTCTCACTGTGTCTTTCAAGTTACACCATGTACCTAGCTTTTTATCTTATTGCATTTAGGACCGACCTTTGCTTAAAAGTCATATTCTAGCTCTACCAGTGTATCAGGTAATATGGCTACAGTCTGATCACTTCAGTTAAAGTAATGAAGGGAAAGAGAATATTTTGACTCTTTAATATCTTAAAATTGTTGCAATCTTTCCTGACTTAATGTGTTCAGGTAGAAAATTTTAATTTCCCGAGGAAATCAGAACTGAAAGAGACACATGTACCCCAACGTTCATTGCAGCACTGTTTATAATAGCCAGGACATGGAAACAACCTAGATGTCCATCAACAGATGAATGGATAAGAAAGCTGTGGTACATATACATAATGGAGTATTACTCAGCCATTAAAAAGAATTCATTTGAATCAGTTCTAATGAGATGGATGAAACTGGAACCTATTATACAGAGTGAAGTAAGCCAGAAAGAAAAACACCAATACAGTATACTGACACATATATATGGAATTTAGAAAGATGGCAATGATGACCCTGTATGCGAGACAGCAAAAGAGACCCAGATGTATAAAACGGACTTTTGGACTCTGTGGGAGAGGGAGAGGGTGGGATGATTTGGGAGAATGGCATTGAAACATATATACTATCATGTAAGAACGAAGCACCAGCCTATGTACGATACAGGATACAGGATGCTTGGGGCTGGTGCAAGGGGATGATCCAGAGAGAGGATATGGGGTGGGAATGGGGAGGGGGATTCAGGATTGGGAGCTCGTATACACCCATGGTGGATTCATGTCAATGTATGGCAAAACCAATACGGTATTGTAAACTAAAGTAAAAATTTTAAAAATTAAAAAAAAAATTTAATTTCCCTTAGTTCTTCATGACAGAGAGTTGCACTCAAGTGTGTGAGTGTGTGTATGCATACTCACATGGACATGCATATACACAAGTGCCCAGGCTGATGGTTGTGGGTGAGGTGGTATTTCAAAATTATGTGATTATTTCAAATCATTTACTTGATTCATGATCCCATTGATACCAGGATGAGAGACATTGGTTTCTGCATGTGATGGTGAAGGCAATGATCTCAACACTTCACATCTGCAACGATTTTCTTCCCTTTACCCCCTCATCCACTAGTTCCTTAGAAGACTAGGGATTCTGGGCTGCATCTCCAAGAACACCTGACACTGTCAAAAGCATGTGCTCCAAAGATAAGAGACACCTGAATGATAGGTGAATTACTATCCAGAAAGTGTATGAATATATATGATGAATAGGTATTTAATTCATTCCAGAGTTAAATAGGAAAAAAAAAAAATTCTCAACACTGTATTCATCTGTCAACATGGTAATTATAAGCAGACTGGCCATAAATCAGATTTTGGAATCTGAATCATGAATATCTGGACCTAACAACAAAAAACACAAATTCATAAACTTTTAGAAAAGAAAATTTGTAGTAATCTAGGGCACAATTTAAAATGAATGGTTATGTTCTAACTTTCTTGGAAGTACTGGCATTTTTCTGTGACAAAATTGTAATGTATATATAAAAATTGTACTATATTTATTGAGTGCCACAACATACTTGGTACATCCTAGGTTCTTTATATGCCTGCATTATCCCTTTTAATATTTCAGAAAATATTCCCATTTTTATACAAGAAAATTGTGACAAAAAATAGGATAAGTGATTTATTCAAGGGCATAGAACTATTATAGTAAGTTTTGAAAGCAGAATTTGGAACAAGGGTTGCCTGACTCTATAATCTTGTTTAACCTAAATGTATTACATCAACTTATTCTTCCTCAAGGTGTCTTGACTAAATTATCAAACATAAAAGCAATGCTTTAAGCAAACTTACAATTTTTAACTACAGTGAAATCTGAAATTAAAAGACTAAAAGCCTAAATTAGGTTTAGCTTATTTTAATGAAATTTAATTAGAGTAGATTTCTCACAATTTTTCTTTTTTGTTCTATCTTTCATTACCTTGATCATATACTTTAAAAATGCATTTATTTGGGACTTCCTTGTTTGTCCAGTGGACGGAGCTCTGCACTTCCAGTGCAGGGGAGCCACAGGTTCAATCCCTGGTCAGGGAACTAGATCCCATATGCCACAACTAAGATCCAGTGCAGTGAAATAAATAAATATTCTTAAAATATATTTATTTATTGCATTGTAAACAAGAAGAGAAAAATCTCCTTCAACATCCAGTTAAGCAAAGGATTAATTCCAACCAAGTGCAGTCACCCACTGACAGTGTGCCCTGAGGGCAATTCAGGATGAGGGAAACTAGGATGAAGCATTCTGTGTTTGGGAATCACGGACCTCTTGATAATTGAGGCACAATTAAGGAAGAACTTCAATGATCCTAGATTCTTTCATCTTCTCATACATAGAAAAACATTAATACTTGACATAGCTAGTTTTTTGTAACTAGCAGTAATCTTTACCAATATATATGATTGACTAGGTATATCCCCCAGCCAAAACACTAGTACATATACACTGGTTCTTTCCCTATTTCTTTGGCGCACTCCCCTTGGAGCTACTAAGAGGCTATTTTCCAAGTTTTTCTCAGTAAAGTCCCTGAATAAAACCGAAACTCTGCTCCTTTGTTGTATTTTTTTTCCTATCAACAGTTTGAAAAAATTATATTTTTTAAAAACAGTTCATCTATGTTATATATACATAATGTAGTGTTTTACATTTCCATTTGTTTAAAGCACCTGTTTATGTACCAACTGCTTTAACTTGATTGCAGGCAATTTGATTCTACAGCAACTCCTTAATATCCAGCAATTTATTTCTGTATTATTTATTAAGCTGGTGAGAAAATAATGAGGTCATGTGAGAAAAACCCTGCTACCTTCATTTGAACGTAAATCTTACTAATCTAATTTCATGCTATAATCCCAGAATGCTTTTTTTTTTCTTTTTGGTATACAAGCAGCAACCCATTTTTATTTCCATCTTGCAAACCCTCTTCCAGTTAAGTATTTCAAAATTCTTTTCCTTGAATATTTGTTAGGAAATGAGTCTTCCTCAGGCAAATCATTTTATTGATGAAATAAAATTCATATGGCAAGATAAGAAAAATTTAAACATTTTTTTTTTCTGTCTCTTTGGACCACCTCCTTCCCCTTTAGTATATGTTGCACATCTGTGTTAACTACATCTCTTTAAGAGATAACTTTCTTTCTTAATCTTGCAAGGAGTCACAATGACCTATCGCTCACTTTGTACATACAAATCTGGATTGTATAAACTGACAATACATTGTTTGACTTACAACCCCTTCTCTCAAAAATTACATGGAAACAACCTAGATGTCCATCAGCAGATGAATGGATAAGAAAGCTGTGGTACATATACACAATGGAGTATTACTCAGCCATTAAAAAGAATTCATTTGAATCAGTTCTAATGAGATGGATGAAACTGGAACCTATTATACAGAGTGAAGTAAGCCAGAAAGAAAAACACCAATACAGTATACTGACACATATATATGGAATTTAGAAAGATGGCAATGATGACCCTGTATGCGAGACAGCAAAAGAGACCCAGATGTATAAAACGGACTTTTGGACTCTGTGGGAGAGGGAGAGGGTGGGATGATTTGGGAGAATGGCATTGAAACATGTATACTATCATGTAAGAACGAAGCACCAGCCTATGTACGATACAGGATACAGGATGCTTGGGGCTGGTGCAAGGGGATGATCCAGAGAGAGGATATGGGGTGGGAATGGGGAGGGGGATTCAGGATTGGGAGCTCGTATACACCCATGGTGGATTCATGTCAATGTATGGCAAAACCAATACGGTATTGTAAACTAAAGTAAAAATTTTAAAAATTAAAAAAAAAATTTAATTTCCCTTAGTTCTTCATGACAGAGAGTTGCACTCAAGTGTGTGAGTGTGTGTATGCATACTCACATGGACATGCATATACACAAGTGCCCAGGCTGATGGTTGTGGGTGAGGTGGTATTTCAAAATTATGTGATTATTTCAAATCATTTACTTGATTCATGATCCCATTGATACCAGGATGAGAGACATTGGTTTCTGCATGTGATGGTGAAGGCAATGACCTCAACACTTCACATCTGCAACGATTTTCTTCCCTTTACCCCCTCATCCACTAGTTCCTTAGAAGACTAGGGATTCTGGGCTGCATCTCCAAGAACACCTGACACTGTCAAAAGCATGTGCTCCAAAGATAAGAGACACCTGAATGATAGGTGAATTACTATCCAGAAAGTGTATGAATATATATGATGAATAGGTATTTAATTCATTCCAGAGTTAAATAGGAAAAAAAAAATCTCAGGTGATTTACATTATCTTCTGGCCAAGAGGCCTGTTAACATTTTATGGCTCTCTTCCTTAATGAATGTTAATCTCATTTCCCCTGAAGTGTTTTTCTTTAATCTTCATCACCCTTAAAACACTAAAATTACATCCCTATAGAACAAAGGTGCAGTGGGTTATAACAAAGAAAGTATTTAACTCAAAGATCTATGTTGCTACTTGTTTTTCCTATATACCAACTATATTAATTAACTCACTCCCGGGAACACAACAAATAAAGGATATGAAAACTTGACAGCAAGTATTGGCTCCACAATGAAACCCTTAATCAGTTCTATTCTGATGATTTTTCCTAGAATTTTCCTGTGCCTCTCTCGGTTGGGAGGCTGTAAACAATCACATGCGCAGTTGCAAAAATTCAGACAGACCTGTCAGGCAAGTTAGAAAGCTACCAGAGGGGTTTGAGCTGAGACACTCCTTTTATGCCCAGGAGACTTATTAACTAGAGCTCTAAGTTAATTTTCTTTAGAGAAAAGTGGTCGGGGATAGCCCCCCATAAATGTTCAGAAGAGTATAGTACAGCAAACAGTAAACAGACAGATTTTGGTTTTGGGGTAGATGCTCGGGCAGAGGACCCCTTGAGACCTGACTCGCCTTTGCCTGTCAAGCCCCTTCCTCATGACCTTTGTCACGGGTGGGATTCCTCATGATGGCTCCCAGCAAGACATTGTCTATCTAGATAGACAATAAATTAGTTGATGCTTAATCTTTGATGGTCTCAATCTTTCATTTCTACCCATATCTTCTTATTTCCAGCTCTTCTTTTCCACACACTTTCTTGTTCCCTCTTCAAAGACATAATCAAGTCCCTTCCTCAGTATTAGTCTCTGTCAATTGTGATTCCAAGTAAGTCACAACTTTACCTTTTCTAACAGATTATTTGACTTCTCTTTCAGTATTGAGACAGATATTTTATAGGATGCTACTCTTGTGGAATTTACTTGATTTCTTCCCAATGCTGGCAAATTTATTGATAAAATAAAATTCATACTTTATAGCAAGACATGAAAAATTAAATACAATGCTTTTTCTGTTTGAGCTTCCTCCTTCCCCATTAGTGTATGTTGTGCATCTGCATTAATCAGACCTCCCAAGGAAATAACCTTCCATCTTAATCCTGTAAGTCAGGGGTCCCCAACTCCTGCACCACCTTAGACATCAGGTAAACAGCAGGAAGTGAGTGGTGGGCAAGCTAGCTAAGTTTCATCTGCCATTCCCCATCACTTGCATTACCACCTGAACCACTGCCCCCTACCCCAGTCCATGGAAAAATCATCTTCCATAAACCAGGCCCTGATGCCAGAATGGTTGGGGACTACTGCTGCTGTAAGAGGCCATGATGACCCAGTACTTGCTTTGTATATGCAGATCTGGATTCTGTAAACTGTCAATAATTCATTTGATGTATCATCTTTTGTCTCAAAAAAACAAATAATTATACATTGACTTCTAACAGGCAGAACAGTTTTCAGAGTTTTCTGAAAGACCATCTCCCAAGCTATATTCAAGTTATCTCAAAAAAATTTTTTTTCCATTTCTTTCTTAGATTAATTATTGATTTATCTTTGAAGGGACAGTATGCAAATCCAAGATCACTTACAGGTTGCTGCCATACATTTCAAGCTACCCAGAAATATTTTGACAAAGTCACAGTAGTAAAACAATAAAGATGTGATTGGCTTAAAAGGTATGGCTACCAAATACAGTTAAATGTTAAAGTCAGTGAAAATATTTAGATGCAAGGCTATAGTATCTTCTAAGAATCTTGAGCTGATGAGCTCCCCAAGATGAACCATAATCTCAGGAGATGGGAAGCAGTGGCCTCTACTCAACATGATTTAAGTTTGTTCTGTAGCAGTGGACTTTAATAGTTAGCATGTCTTCCTGCTATACAGGAGGTGGTCCTCCTAACTTTTCCAGGCTATGTGAGAGATTCTGTTCCATGATGGCAACATAGGAATCTGAAGTCACCACCTCCCATGGACACATCAAACCTACAGATGCACCCAGAGAAGTTTTCTTTTAAAGGAATCCAGACACTAGCTGTATAATTCCTACACATCAGCACATAAGAAAATACCCACACTGAAATGCATAAGAAAGGCTGAGACACACTCTCACCATAAACCCAACTCTAGGAAATCTCATATGATCAAGAGGGAACTCCCAACTCCTAGCCTCTCCTTTCAGGATTCTCATTTAGTCAAATTTGTAGTTTGAAAAACCAGATTGGTCTTTATAAAACAAATGAATATGTACTATATTTAAAGGATGTTTTCTTTTTTAAAATAAATCAGAAAAGTTTTAAACTTGTTTTTTCTTCAAAACCACATGTGGGAAAATGGTCAGGACTTTTTCCTTGTTTGTAAGCCTTCAGTTTCATTTCCCTTTTACTTTTCTCAGCCTGGTCTCAGGAAAAAGGCCTTCAGAACTCAAGTTTTAATTACTAGTGTGAATGGATTGGCACTAGGAAAGTGAAAAGAAGCTGCAAACAATTAAGCTCAAATCATCCATTTTTAATGAATATGTCAATGTTTTCTAAAGTCTCCGTGATGTATCTAAGACCAATGAAACATGGATCTTATTAAGAAGATATATTAACATTTCTAGAAAGAATAGATTTCTAAGTCTTCTCAGTTCCCAACACAGCCATTTTTTGCCTTTATTTACACTGTAAATGTTCCAAGAGTATTTGAAATAATCAGTTGTTTTGCTTTCAGGGTGAATGTAGTAATAATAGTTTACTGTTATGGTAAAGGTAATTCTACTCTAGTACTAGAGTTTTATCAGAGCCTATACATTTAACTAGGAATCCCTGGTGGCTCAGCAGTAAAGAATCTGTCTGCAATGCAGGAGATTACTTACAATGCAGGAGACACGAGTTCAGTCCTGGGGTTGAGAAGATACCCTGGAGAAGGAAATGACAACCCACTCCAACATTCTTGCTTGGGAAATTTCATGGACAGAGGACCTTGGCAGGCTAGAGTCCACAGGGTCTCAAGAGTCGGTAGTTTAGCAACTAAACCACCACCACCACACTTTTGATCATATGTTTGCTGGAAGAATTGGGACCATATATTCACCATGCTTATATGATCTACTTATATATAAAATTTATATATAAATGCAGCAGCTTATGTATGTGTGTGCTTAGTCACTCAGTTGTTTCCGACTCTTTCTTACCCCATGGACTGTAGCCTGCCAGGTTCCTACAGGCAAAATTATATAGATGGCAAAGTTGGGCTACAGACATTGTTCTCCCTCCCTTTTCAGAAATTCCCTTCTTCTTATGATTCCCTCTTCATGCCTTCTAGATTCTTAATAGGTCTCACTATGACTCCTATGCAAATAATAAATAAATAACCTAAACTTGACTAACTTTGAGTTTGGTGGTACATTTGTTTTTCAAGTTTCTATCTTGTATATCACTACACACCTTGATCTCATTGTTGTAAAATGTTTTCTTATTCTTGACCACACAAAAAACATGATGAATGTTGTTTTATTTTAACATTTAAAGAACTCCATGCATTTTTATTATCCCTAGAAATTCAGAGAATGAAGTTTGGATGATGAAATTTCAGTTACAATATTGAACAGATTGGGAGAGCAGTTTCTCACTGTGTCTTTCAAGTTACACCATGTACCTAGCTTTTTATCTTATTGCATTTAGGACCGACCTTTGCTTAAAAGTCATATTCTAGCTCTACCAGTGTATCAGG